>JARGCV010001027.1:37500-40000 GCA_034064705.1 Bothrops alternatus
GATAGATAGATAGATAGATAGATAGATAGATAGATAGATAGATAGATAGATAGATAGATAGATAGATAGATAGATAGATAGATAGATAGATATAGTAATGGATGTATAGGTGGATGGATGGATGAATACATAGCTAGATGGATGGATGAGATAGATAGATAGATAGATAGATAGATAGATAGATAGATAGATAGATAGATAGATAGATAGATAGATAGATAGATAGATAGATAGATAGATAGATAGATAGATAGATAGATAGATAGATAGAGTAATGGATGTATAGGTGGATGGATGGATGAATACATAGCTAGATGGATGGATGAGATAGATAGATAGATAGATAGATAGATAGATAGATAGATAGATAGATAGATAGATAGATAGATAGATAGATAGATAGATAGATAGATAGATAGATAGATAGATAGATAGATAGATAGAGTAATGGATGTATAGGTGGATGGATGGATGACTACATAGCTAGATGGATGGATGAGATAGATAGATAGATAGATAGATAGATAGATAGATAGATAGATAGATAGATAGATAGATAGATGATAGATAGATAGATAGAAAGAAAGAAAGAAAGATAGATAGATAGATAGATAGAAAGAAAGAAAGAAAGATAGATAGATAGATAGATAGATAGATAGATAGATAGATAGATAGATAGATAGATAGATAGATAGATAGATAGATAGATAGATAGATATAGTAATGGATGTATAGGTGGATGGATGGATGAATACATAGCTAGATGGATGGATGAGATAGATAGATAGATAGATAGATAGATAGATAGATAGATAGATAGATAGATAGATAGATGATAGATAGATAGATAGATAGATAGATAGATAGATAGATAGATAGATAGATAGATAGAGTAATGGATGTATAGGTGGATGGATGGATGAGATAGATAGATAGATAGATAGATAGATAGATAGAAAGAAAGAAAGATAGATAGATAGATAGATAGATAGATAGATAGATAGATAGATAGATAGATAGATAGATAGATAGATAGATAGATAGATAGATAGATAGATATAGTAATGGATGTATAGGTGGATGGATGGATGAATACATAGCTAGATGGATGGATGAGATAGATAGATAGATAGATAGATAGATAGATAGATAGATAGATAGATAGATGATAGATAGATAGATAGATAGATAGATAGATAGATAGATAGATAGATAGATAGATAGATAGATAGATAGATAGATAGATAGAGTAATGGATGTATAGGTGGGTGGATGGATGAATACATAGCTAGATGGATGGATGAGATAGATAGATAGATAGATAGATAGATAGATAGATAGATAGATGATAGATAGATAGATAGATAGATAGATAGATAGATAGATAGATAGATAGATAGATAGATAGATAAATGGATGGATAGGTGGATGGATGGATGAATACATAGCTAGATGGATGGATGAGATCGATAGATAGATAGATAGATAGATAGATAGATAGATAGATAGATAGATAGATAGATAGATAGATAGATAGATAGATAGATAGAAAGAAAGAAAGAAAGAAAGATAGATAGATAGATAGATAGATAGATAGATAGATAGATACATAGATAGATAGATAGATACATAGATAGATAGATAGAGTAATGGATGTATAGGTGGATGGATGGATGAGATAGATAGATAGATAGATAGATAGATAGATAGATAGATAGATAGATAGATAGATAGATAGATAGATAGATAGATAGATAGATAGATAGATAGATAGATAGATAGATAGAGTAATGGATGTATAGGTGGATGGATGGATGAATACATAGCTAGATGGATGGATGAGATAGATAGATAGATAGATAGATAGATAGATAGATAGATAGATAGATAGATAGATAGATAGATAGATAGATGATAGATAGATAGATAGATAGATAGAAAGAAAGATAGATAGATAGATAGATAGATAGATAGATAGATAGATAGATAGATAGATAGATAGATAGATAGAGTGGATGTATAGGTGGATGGATGGATGAATACATAGCTAGATGGATGGATGAGATAGATAGATAGATAGATAGATAGATAGATAGATAGATAGATAGATAGATAGATAGATAGATAGATAGATAGATAGAGTAATGGATGGATAGGTGGATGGATGGATGAATACATAGCTAGATGGATGGATGAGATAGATAGATAGATAGATAGATAGATAGATAGATAGATAGATAGATAGATAGATAGATAGATAGATAGATAGATGATAGATAGATAGATAGATAAATGGATGGATAGGTGGATGGATGGATGAATACATAGCTAGATGGATGGATGAGATAGATAGATAGATAGATAGATAGATAGATAGATAGATAGATAGATAGATAGATAGATAGATAGATAGATAGATAGATAGATAGATAGATAGATAGATAGATAGAGTAATGGATGTATAGGTGGATGGATGGATGAATACATAGCTAGATGGATG
>JARGCV010001027.1:65000-67500 GCA_034064705.1 Bothrops alternatus
TGAGTGAGTGAGTGATGAGTGAGTGAGTGAGTGAGTGAGTGAGTGAGTGAGTGACGTGAGTGAGTGAGTGAGTGAGTGAGTGAGTGAGTGAGATGACTGAATGAGTGAGTGGGTGGCTGAATGAATGAATAAGTGTATGAATGGTAGTGTGCGTGAGTGAGTGAGTGAGTGAGTGAGTGAGTGAGTGAGTGAGTGAGTGAGGGAGGGAGGGAGGGAGTGAGTGAGTGAGTGAGTGAGTGAGTGAGATGAATGAATGAATAAGTGTATGAATGGTAGAGTGAGTGAGTGAGTGAGTGAGTGAGTGAGTGAGTGAGTGAGTGAGTGAGTGAGTGCGTGAGTGAGTGAGTGAGTGAGTGATGAGTGAGTGAGTGAGTGAGCTGAGTGAGTGAGTGAGTGAGTGAGTGAGTGAGTGAGTGAGTGAGATGCATGAATGAGTGCGTGGGTGGATGAATGAATGCAATAAGTGTATGAATGGTAGTGTGAGTGAGTGAGTGAGTGCGTGAGTGAGTGAGTGAGTGAGTGAGTGAGTGGTGAGTGAGTGAGTGAGTGAGTGAGTGAGGGAGGGAGGGAGGGAGTGAGTGAGAGAGTGAGGGAGGGAGGGAGGAGTGAGTGAGTGAGTGATGAGTGAGTGCGTGCGTGAGTGAGTGAGTGAGTGAGTGAGTGAGTGAGTGAGTGAGTGAGTGAGTGAGTGAGATGAATGAATGAGTGAGTGGGTGGATGAATGAATGAATAAGTGTATGACTGGTAGAGTGAGTGAGTGAGTGAGTGCGTGAGTGAGTGAGTGAGTGCGTGAGTGAGTGAGTGAGTGAGTGAGTGAGTGAGTGAGTGAGTGAGTGAGTGAGTGAGTGAGTGAGTGAGTGAGTGAGTGCGATGAATGAATGAGTGAGTGGGTGGATGAATGAATGAATAAGTGTAATGAATGGTAGCGTGAGTGAGTGAGTGAGTGAGTGGGTGAGTGAGTGAGTGAGTGAGTGAGTGAGTGAGTGAGTGAGTGCGTGAGTGAGATGAATGAATGAGTGAGTGGGTGGATGAATGAATGACTAAGTGTATGAATGGTAGAGTGAGTGAGTGAGTGAGTGAGTGAGTGAGTGAGTGAGTGAGTGAGTGAGTGAGTGAGTGAGTGCGTGAGAGTGAGTGATGAGTGAGTGAGTGAGTGAGTGAGTGAGTGAGTGAGTGAGTGAGTGAGATGAATGAATGAGTGAGTGGGTGGATGAATGAATGAATAAGTGTATGAATGGTAGTGTGAGTGAGTGAGTGAGTGAGTGAGTGAGTGAGTGAGTGAGTGAGTGAGTGAGTGAGTGAGTGAGTGAGTGAGTGAGTGAGTGAGTGAGTGAGGGCGGGAGGGAGTGAGTGAGTGAGTGAGGGAGGGAGGGAGGGCGTGAGTGAGTGAGTGATGAGTGAGTGAGTGAGTGAGTGAGTGAGTGAGTGAGTGAGTGAGTGCGTGAGTGAGTGAGTGCGTGAAGATGAGTGAGTGAGATGAATGAAAGTGAGTGGAGAGATTATTTGTTACTGAATGGTGAGTGGGTGAGTGAGTGAGTGAGTGAGTGCGTGAGTGAGTGAGTGAGTGAGTGAGTGAGTGAGTGAGTGAGTGAGTGAGTGAGTGAGTGAGTGAGTGAGTGAGTGAGTGAGTGCGTGAGTGAGTGAGTGAGTGAGTGAGTGAGTGAGTGAGTGAGATGAATGAATGAGTGAGTGGGTGGATGAATGAATGAATAAGTGTATGAATGGTGAGAGGTGAGTGCGTGAGTGAGTGAGTGAGGTGAGTGAGTGAGTGAGTGAGTGAGTGAGTGGTGCGTGAGTGAGTGAGTGAGTGAGTGAGTGAGTGAGTGAGTGAGTGCGTGAGTGAGTGCGTGAGTGAGTGAGTGAGTGAGTGAGTGAGTGAGTGAGTGAGTGGTGAGTGAGTGATGAGTGAGTGAGTGAGTGAGTGAGTGAGTGAGTGAGTGAGTGAGTGAGTGAGTGAGTGAGTGAGTGAGTGAGTGAGATGAATGAATGAGTGAGTGGGTGGATGAATGAATGAATAAGTGTATGAATGGTAGTGTGAGTGAGTGAGTGAGTGAGTGAGTGAGTGAGTGAGTGAGTGAGTGAGTGAGTGAGGGAGGGAGGGAGGGAGTGAGTGAGTGAGTGAGTGAGTGAGTGAGATGAATGAATGAATAAGTGTATGAATGGTAGAGTGAGTGAGTGAGTGAGTGAGTGAGTGAGTGAGTGAGTGAGTGAGTGAGTGAGTGAGTGAGTGAGTGCGTGAGTGAGTGAGTGAGTGATGAGTGAGTGAGTGCGTGAGTGAGTGAGTGAGTGAGTGCGTGAGTGCGTGAGTGAGTGAGTGCGATGAATGAATGAGTGAGTGGGTGGATGAATGAATGAAAAAGTGTATGAATGGTCCGTGTGAGTGAGTGAGTGAGTGAGTGCGTGAGTGAGTGAGTGAGTGAGTGAGTGAGTGAGTGAGTGAGGGAGGGAGGGAGGGAGTGAGTGAGTGAGTGAGGGAGGGAGGGAGGGAGTGAGTGAGTGA
>JARGCV010001029.1:0-36105 GCA_034064705.1 Bothrops alternatus
ATCTCCATCCCTTCCCCTTCAATCTTCCTTCTTTCCATCTCCATCCCTTCCCCTTCAATCTCTCCTTCCTTCCCCCTTCAATCTCCTTCCTTGTCCATCTCCTTCCTTTCCCCTTCAATCTTCCTTCCTTCCTTCCCCGTTCAATCTCCTTCCTTGTCCATCTCCTTCCTTTCCCCTTCAATCTTCCTTCCTTCCTTCCTTCCATTTCCATTTCCATCCCTTCCCCTTCAATCTCTCTCTCCTTCCTTTCCCCTTCATCTTCCTTCCTTCTCCATCTCCTTTCCCCTTCAATCTTCCTTCCTCCCATCTCCATCCCTTCCCCTTCAATCTCTCTCTCCTTCCTTCCCCCTTCAATCTCCTTCCTTGTCCATCTCCTTCCTTTCCCCTTCAATCTTCCTTCCTTCCTTCCCCCTTCAATCTCCTTCCTTGTCTATCTCCCTCCTTTCCCCTCCAATCTTCCTTCCTTCCTTCCTTCCATTTCCATCTCCATCTCCATCCCTTCCCCTTCAATCTCTCTCTCCTTCCTTTCCCCTTCATCTTCCTTCCTTCTCCATCTCCTTTCCCCTTCAATCTTCCTTCTTTCCATCTCCATCCCTTCCCCTTCAATCTCTCTCTCCTTCCTTCCCCCTTCAATCTCCTTCCTTGTCCATCTCCTTCCTTTCCCCTTCAATCTTCCTTCCTTCCTTCCTTCCATTTCCATTTCCATCCCTTCCCCTTCAATCTCTCTCTCCTTCCTTTCCCCTTCATCTTCCTTCCTTCTCCATCTCCTTTCCCCTTCAATCTTCCTTCCTCCCATCTCCATCCCTTCCCCTTCAATCTCTCTCTCCTTCCTTCCTTCCCCCTTCAATCTCCTCCCTTGTCCATCTCTTTCCTTTCCCCTTCAATCTTCCTTCCTTCCTTCCATTTCCATCTCCATCTCCATCCCTTCCCCTTCAATCGCTCTCTCCTTCCTTTCCCCTTCAATCTTCCTTCCTTCTCCATCTCCTTTCCCCTTCAATCTTCCTTCTTTCCATCTCCATCCCTTCCCCTTCAATCTCTCTCTCCTTCCTTCCCCCTTCAATCTCCTTCCTTGTCCATCTCCTTCCTTTCCCCTTCAATCTCCCTTCCTTCCTTCCTTCAATTTACATCTCCATCCCTTCCCCTTCAATCTCTCTCTCCTTCCTTTCCCCTTCATCTTCCTTCCTTCTCCATCTCCTTTCCCCTTCAATCTTCCTTCCTCCCATCTCCATCCCTTCCCCTTCAATCTCTCTCTCCTTCCTTCCCCCTTCAATCTCCTTCCTTGTCCATCTCCTTCCTTTCCCCTTCAATCTCCCTTCCTTCCTTCCTTCAATTTACATCTCCATCCCTTCCCCTTCAATCTCTCTCTCCTTCCTTTCCCCTTCATCTTCCTTCCTTCTCCATCTCCTTTCCCCTTCAATCTTCCTTCCTCCCATCTCCATCCCTTCCCCTTCAATCTCTCTCTCCTTCCTTCCTTTCCCCTTCATCTTCCTTCCTTCTCCATCTCCTTTCCCCTTCAATCTTCCTACTTTCCATCTCCATCCCTTCCCCTTCAATCTCTCCTTCCTTCCCCCTTCAATCTCCTTCCTTGTCCATCTCCTTCCTTTCCCCTTCAATCTTCCTTCCTTCCTTCCTTCAATTTCCATCTCCATCCCTTCCCCTTCAATCTCTCTCTCCTTCCTTTCCCCTTCATCTTCCTTCCTTCTCCATCTCCTTTCCCCTTCAATCTTCCTTCCTCCCATCTCCATCCCTTCCCCTTCAATCTCTCTCTCCATCCTTCCTTCCCATTTCAATCTCCTTCCTTGTCCATCTCCTTCCATTCCCCTTCAATCTTCCGTCCTTCCTTCCATTTCCATCTCCATCCGTTCCCCTTCAATCTCTCTCTCCTTCCTTCCTTTCTTCCCCCTTCAATCTCCTTCCTTCCTTCCCCATTGAATCTCCTTCCTTGTCCATCTCCTTCCTTTCCCCTTCAATCTTCCTTCCTTCCTTCCATTTCCATCTCCATCTCCATCCCTTCCCCTTCAATCTCTCTCTCCTTCCTTTCCCCTTCATCTTCCTTCCTTCTCCATCTCCTTTCCCCTTCAATCTTCCATCTTTCCATCTCCATCCCTTCCCCTTCAATCTCTCTGTCCTTCCTTCCCCCTTCAATCTCCTTCTTTGTCCATCTCCTTCCTTTCCCCTTCAATCTTCCTTCCTTCCTTCCCCCTTCAATCTCCTTCCTTGTCCATCTCCTTCCTTTCCTTTTCAATCTTCCTTCCTTCCTTCCATTTCCATCTCCATCCCTTCCCCTTCAATCTCTCTCTCCTTCCTTTCCCCTTCATCTTCCTTCCTTCTCCATCTCCTTTCCCCTTCAATCTTCCTTCTTTCCATCTCCATCCCTTCCCCTTCAATCTCCCCTTCCTTCCCCCTTCAATCTCCTTCCTTGTCCATCTCCTTCCTTTCCCCTTCAATCTTCCTTCCTTCCTTCCTTCCCCGTTCAATCTCCTTCCTTGTCCATCTCCTTCCTTTCCCCTTCAATCTTCCTTCCTTCCTTCCATTTCCATCTCCATCCCTTCCCCTTCAATCTCTCTCTCCTTCCTTTCCCCTTCATCTTCCTTCCTTCTCCATCTCCTTTCCCCTTCAATCTTCCTTCCTCCCATCTCCATCCCTTCCCCTTCAATCTCTCTCTCCTTCCTTCCTTCCCCCTTCAATCTCCTCCCTTGTCCATCTCTTTCCTTTCCCCTTCAATCTTCCTTCCTTCCTTCCATTTCCATCTCCATCTCCATCCCTTCCCCTTCAATCTCTCTCTCCTTCCTTTCCCCTTCATCTTCCTTCCTTCTCCATCTCCTTTCCCCTTCAATCTTCCTTCTTTCCATCTCCATCCCTTCCCCTTCAATCTCTCTGTCCTTCCTTCCCCCTTCAATCTCCTTCCTTGTCCATCTCCTTCCTTTCCCCTTCAATCTTCCTTCCTTCCTTCCCCCTTCAATCTCCTTCCTTGTCCATCTCCTTCCTTTCCTTTTCAATCTTCCTTCCTTCCTTCCCCTCCAATTTTCCTTCCTTCCATCTCTTCCCCTTCAATCTCTCTCTCCTTCCTTTCCCCTTCATCTTCCTTCCTTCTCCATCTCCTTTCCCCTTCAATCTTCCTTCCTCCCATCTCCATCCCTTCCCCTTCAATCTCTCTCTCCTTCCTTCCCCCTTCAATCTCCTTCCTTGTCCATCTCCTTCCTTTCCCCTTCAATCTTCCTTCCTTCCTTCCCCCTTCAATCTCCTTCCTTGTCCATCTCCCTCCTTTCCCCTTCAATCTTCCTTCCTTCCTTCCTTCCATTTCCATCTCCATCTCCATCCCTTCCCCTTCAATCTCTCTCTCCTTCCTTTCCCCTTCATCTTCCTTCCTTCTCCATCTCCTTCCCCCTTCAATCTCCTTCCTTGTCCATCTCCTTCCTTTCCCCGTCAATCTTCCTTCCTTCCTTCCTTCCATTTCCATCTCCATCCCTTCCCCTTCAATCTCTCTCTCCTTCCTTCTTTCTTTCCTTCCTTCCTTCCTTGCCCCTTCAATCTCCTTCCTTCTCCATCTCCTTCCTTTCCCCTTCATCTTCCTTCCTTCTCCATCTCCTTTCCCCTTCACCTTCCTTCCTTCCCCATCTCCTTTCCCCTACAATCTTCCTTCCTTTCATCTCCATCCCTTCCCCTTCAATCTCTCTCTCCTTCCTTCCTTCCTTCCTTCCTTCCTTCCCCCTTTTTATCTCCTTCCTTGTCCATCTCCTTCCTTTCCCCTTCAGTCTTCCTTCCTTCCATCTCCATCTCCATTCCTTCCCCTTCAATCTCTCTCTCTCCTTCCTTCTTTCCTTCCACCTTCCTTCCTTCCTTCCCCCTTCAATCTCCTTCCTTCTCCATCTTCTTCCTTCGCCCTTCAATCTCCTTCCTTCCTTCCTTCCTTCCCACTTCAATCTTCTTCCTTGTCCATCTCCTTCCTTTCCCCTTCATCTTCCTTCCTTCTCCATCTCCTTTCCCCTTCAGTCTTCCTTCCTTCCATCTCCATCCCTTCCCCTTCAATCTCTCTCTCCTTCCTTTCTTCCCCCTTCAATCTCCTTCCTTCTCCATCTTCTTCCTTTCCCCTTCAATCGTCCTTCCTTCCTTCCATCTCCATCTCCATCCCTTTCCCTTCAATCTCTCTCTCCTTCCTTCCTTCCTTCCCCCTTCAATCTCCTTCCTTCCTTCCTTCCCCCTTCAATCTTCCTTCCTTCCTTCCATCTCAATCTCCATCCTTTCCCCTTCAATCTCTCTCTCCTTCCTTCCTTCCTTCCCCCCTTCAATCTCCTTCCTTCCTTCCTTCCCCCTTCAATCTCCTTTTTTGTCCATCTCCTTCCTTTCCCCTTCAATCTTCTTTCCTTCCTTCCTTCCATTTCCATCTCCATCCTTTCCCCTTCAATTTCTCTCTCTTTCCTTTCCCCTTCATCTTCCTTCCATCTCCATCCCTTCCCCTTCAATCTCTTTCTCCTTCCTTCCTTCCCCCTTCAATCTTTTTCCTTGTCCATCTCCTTCCTTCCCCCTTCTATCTCCTTCCTTGTCCATCTCCTTCCTTTACCCTTCAATCTTACTTCCTTCCTTCCTTCCCCTCCAATTTTCCTTCCTTCCATCTCTTCCCCTTCAATCTCTCTCTCCTTCCTTTCCCCTTCATCTTCCTTCCTTCTCCATCTCCTTTCCCCTTCAATCTTCCTTCCTCCCATCTCCATCCCTTCCCCTTCAATCTTCCTTCTTTCCATCTCCATCCCTTCCCCTTCAATCTCTCCTTCCTTCCCCCTTCAATCTCCTTCCTTGTCCATCTCCTTCCTTTCCCCTTCAATCTTCCTTCCTTCCTTCCCCGTTCAATCTCCTTCCTTGTCCATCTCCTTCCTTTCCCCTTCAATCTTCCTTCCTTCCTTCCTTCCATTTCCATTTCCATCCCTTCCCCTTCAATCTCTCTCTCCTTCCTTTCCCCTTCATCTTCCTTCCTTCTCCATCTCCTTTCCCCTTCAATCTTCCTTCCTCCCATCTCCATCCCTTCCCCTTCAATCTCTCTCTCCTTCCTTCCCCCTTCAATCTCCTTCCTTGTCCATCTCCTTCCTTTCCCCTTCAATCTTCCTTCCTTCCTTCCCCCTTCAATCTCCTTCCTTGTCTATCTCCCTCCTTTCCCCTCCAATCTTCCTTCCTTCCTTCCTTCCATTTCCATCTCCATCTCCATCCCTTCCCCTTCAATCTCTCTCTCCTTCCTTTCCCCTTCATCTTCCTTCCTTCTCCATCTCCTTTCCCCTTCAATCTTCCTTCTTTCCATCTCCATCCCTTCCCCTTCAATCTCTCTCTCCTTCCTTCCCCCTTCAATCTCCTTCCTTGTCCATCTCCTTCCTTTCCCCTTCAATCTTCCTTCCTTCCTTCCTTCCATTTCCATTTCCATCCCTTCCCCTTCAATCTCTCTCTCCTTCCTTTCCCCTTCATCTTCCTTCCTTCTCCATCTCCTTTCCCCTTCAATCTTCCTTCCTCCCATCTCCATCCCTTCCCCTTCAATCTCTCTCTCCTTCCTTCCTTCCCCCTTCAATCTCCTCCCTTGTCCATCTCTTTCCTTTCCCCTTCAATCTTCCTTCCTTCCTTCCATTTCCATCTCCATCTCCATCCCTTCCCCTTCAATCGCTCTCTCCTTCCTTTCCCCTTCAATCTTCCTTCCTTCTCCATCTCCTTTCCCCTTCAATCTTCCTTCTTTCCATCTCCATCCCTTCCCCTTCAATCTCTCTCTCCTTCCTTCCCCCTTCAATCTCCTTCCTTGTCCATCTCCTTCCTTTCCCCTTCAATCTCCCTTCCTTCCTTCCTTCAATTTACATCTCCATCCCTTCCCCTTCAATCTCTCTCTCCTTCCTTTCCCCTTCATCTTCCTTCCTTCTCCATCTCCTTTCCCCTTCAATCTTCCTTCCTCCCATCTCCATCCCTTCCCCTTCAATCTCTCTCTCCTTCCTTCCCCCTTCAATCTCCTTCCTTGTCCATCTCCTTCCTTTCCCCTTCAATCTCCCTTCCTTCCTTCCTTCAATTTACATCTCCATCCCTTCCCCTTCAATCTCTCTCTCCTTCCTTTCCCCTTCATCTTCCTTCCTTCTCCATCTCCTTTCCCCTTCAATCTTCCTTCCTCCCATCTCCATCCCTTCCCCTTCAATCTCTCTCTCCTTCCTTCCTTTCCCCTTCATCTTCCTTCCTTCTCCATCTCCTTTCCCCTTCAATCTTCCTACTTTCCATCTCCATCCCTTCCCCTTCAATCTCTCCTTCCTTCCCCCTTCAATCTCCTTCCTTGTCCATCTCCTTCCTTTCCCCTTCAATCTTCCTTCCTTCCTTCCCCGTTCAATCTCCTTCCTTGTCCATCTCCTTCCTTTCCCCTTCAATCTTCCTTCCTTCCTTCCATTTCCATCTCCATCTCCATCCCTTCCCCTTCAATCGCTCTCTCCTTCCTTTCCCCTTCAATCTTCCTTCCTTCTCCATCTCCTTTCCCCTTCAATCTTCCTTCTTTCCATCTCCATCCCTTCCCCTTCAATCTCTCTCTCCTTCCTTCCCCCTTCAATCTCCTTCCTTGTCCATCTCCTTCCTTTCCCCTTCAATCTCCCTTCCTTCCTTCCTTCAATTTACATCTCCATCCCTTCCCCTTCAATCTCTCTCTCCTTCCTTTCCCCTTCATCTTCCTTCCTTCTCCATCTCCTTTCCCCTTCAATCTTCCTTCCTCCCATCTCCATCCCTTCCCCTTCAATCTCTCTCTCCTTCCTTCCCCCTTCAATCTCCTTCCTTGTCCATCTCCTTCCTTTCCCCTTCAATCTCCCTTCCTTCCTTCCTTCAATTTACATCTCCATCCCTTCCCCTTCAATCTCTCTCTCCTTCCTTTCCCCTTCATCTTCCTTCCTTCTCCATCTCCTTTCCCCTTCAATCTTCCTTCCTCCCATCTCCATCCCTTCCCCTTCAATCTCTCTCTCCTTCCTTCCTTTCCCCTTCATCTTCCTTCCTTCTCCATCTCCTTTCCCCTTCAATCTTCCTACTTTCCATCTCCATCCCTTCCCCTCCAATCTCTCCTTCCTTCCCCCTTCAATCTCCTTCCTTGTCCATCTCCTTCCTTTCCCCTTCAATCTTCCTTCCTTCCTTCCCCGTTCAATCTCCTTCCTTGTCCATCTCCTTCTTTTCCCCTTCAATCTTCCTTCCTTCCTTCCTTCCATTTCCATTTCCATCCCTTCCCCTTCAATCTCTCTCTCCTTCCTTTCCCCTTCATCTTCCTTCCTTCTCCATCTCCTTTCCCCTTCAATCTTCCTTCCTCCCATCTCCATCCTTTCCCCTTCAATCTTCCTTCCTTCCTTCCCCCTTCAATCTCCTTCCTTGTCCATCTCCCTCCTTTCCCCTCCAATCTTCCTTCCTTCCTTCCTTCCATTTCCATCTCCATCTCCATCCCTTCCCCTTCAATCTCTCTCTCCTTCCTTTCCCCTTCATCTTCCTTCCTTCTCCATCTCCTTTCCCCTTCAATCTTCCTTCTTTCCATCTCCATCCCTTCCCCTTCAATCTCCCCTTCCTTCCCCCTTCAATCTCCTTCCTTGTCCATCTCCTTCCTTTCCCCTTCAATCTTCCTTCCTTCCTTCCTTCCCCGTTCAATCTCCTTCCTTGTCCATCTCCTTCCTTTCCCCTTCAATCTTCCTTCCTTCCTTCCATTTCCATCTCCATCCCTTCCCCTTCAATCTCTCTCTCCTTCCTTTCCCCTTCATCTTCCTTCCTTCTCCATCTCCTTTCCCCTTCAATCTTCCTTCCTCCCATCTCCATCCCTTCCCCTTCAATCTCTCTCTCCTTCCTTCCTTCCCCCTTCAATCTCCTCCCTTGTCCATCTCTTTCCTTTCCCCTTCAATCTTCCTTCCTTCCTTCCATTTCCATCTCCATCTCCATCCCTTCCCCTTCAATCGCTCTCTCCTTCCTTTCCCCTTCAATCTTCCTTCCTTCTCCATCTCCTTTCCCCTTCAATCTTCCTTCTTTCCATCTCCATCCCTTCCCCTTCAATCTCTCTCTCCTTCCTTCCCCCTTCAATCTCCTTCCTTGTCCATCTCCTTCCTTTCCCCTTCAATCTCCCTTCCTTCCTTCCTTCAATTTACATCTCCATCCCTTCCCCTTCAATCTCTCTCTCCTTCCTTTCCCCTTCATCTTCCTTCCTTCTCCATCTCCTTTCCCCTTCAATCTTCCTTCCTCCCATCTCCATCCCTTCCCCTTCAATCTCTCTCTCCTTCCTTCCCCCTTCAATCTCCTTCCTTGTCCATCTCCTTCCTTTCCCCTTCAATCTCCCTTCCTTCCTTCCTTCAATTTACATCTCCATCCCTTCCCCTTCAATCTCTCTCTCCTTCCTTTCCCCTTCATCTTCCTTCCTTCTCCATCTCCTTTCCCCTTCAATCTTCCTTCCTCCCATCTCCATCCCTTCCCCTTCAATCTCTCTCTCCTTCCTTCCTTTCCCCTTCATCTTCCTTCCTTCTCCATCTCCTTTCCCCTTCAATCTTCCTTCTTTCCATCTCCATCCCTTCCCCTTCAATCTCTCCTTCCTTCCCCCTTCAATCTCCTTCCTTGTCCATCTCCTTCCTTTCCCCTTCAATCTTCCTTCCTTCCTTCCCCGTTCAATCTCCTTCCTTGTCCATCTCCTTCCTTTCCCCTTCAATCTTCCTTCCTTCCTTCCTTCCATTTCCATTTCCATCCCTTCCCCTTCAATCTCTCTCTCCTTCCTTTCCCCTTCATCTTCCTTCCTTCTCCATCTCCTTTCCCCTTCAATCTTCCTTCCTCCCATCTCCATCCCTTCCCCTTCAATCTCTCTCTCCTTCCTTCCCCCTTCAATCTCCTTCCTTGTCCATCTCCTTCCTTTCCCCTTCAATCTTCCTTCCTTCCTTCCCCCTTCAATCTCCTTCCTTGTCTATCTCCCTCCTTTCCCCTCCAATCTTCCTTCCTTCCTTCCTTCCATTTCCATCTCCATCTCCATCCCTTCCCCTTCAATCTCTCTCTCCTTCCTTTCCCCTTCATCTTCCTTCCTTCTCCATCTCCTTTCCCCTTCAATCTTCCTTCTTTCCATCTCCATCCCTTCCCCTTCAATCTCTCTCTCCTTCCTTCCCCCTTCAATCTCCTTCCTTGTCCATCTCCTTCCTTTCCCCTTCAATCTTCCTTCCTTCCTTCCTTCCATTTCCATTTCCATCCCTTCCCCTTCAATCTCTCTCTCCTTCCTTTCCCCTTCATCTTCCTTCCTTCTCCATCTCCTTTCCCCTTCAATCTTCCTTCCTCCCATCTCCATCCCTTCCCCTTCAATCTCTCTCTCCTTCCTTCCTTCCCCCTTCAATCTCCTCCCTTGTCCATCTCTTTCCTTTCCCCTTCAATCTTCCTTCCTTCCTTCCATTTCCATCTCCATCTCCATCCCTTCCCCTTCAATCGCTCTCTCCTTCCTTTCCCCTTCAATCTTCCTTCCTTCTCCATCTCCTTTCCCCTTCAATCTTCCTTCTTTCCATCTCCATCCCTTCCCCTTCAATCTCTCTCTCCTTCCTTCCCCCTTCAATCTCCTTCCTTGTCCATCTCCTTCCTTTCCCCTTCAATCTCCCTTCCTTCCTTCCTTCAATTTACATCTCCATCCCTTCCCCTTCAATCTCTCTCTCCTTCCTTTCCCCTTCATCTTCCTTCCTTCTCCATCTCCTTTCCCCTTCAATCTTCCTTCCTCCCATCTCCATCCCTTCCCCTTCAATCTCTCTCTCCTTCCTTCCCCCTTCAATCTCCTTCCTTGTCCATCTCCTTCCTTTCCCCTTCAATCTCCCTTCCTTCCTTCCTTCAATTTACATCTCCATCCCTTCCCCTTCAATCTCTCTCTCCTTCCTTTCCCCTTCATCTTCCTTCCTTCTCCATCTCCTTTCCCCTTCAATCTTCCTTCCTCCCATCTCCATCCCTTCCCCTTCAATCTCTCTCTCCTTCCTTCCTTTCCCCTTCATCTTCCTTCCTTCTCCATCTCCTTTCCCCTTCAATCTTCCTACTTTCCATCTCCATCCCTTCCCCTTCAATCTCTCCTTCCTTCCCCCTTCAATCTCCTTCCTTGTCCATCTCCTTCCTTTCCCCTTCAATCTTCCTTCCTTCCTTCCCCGTTCAATCTCCTTCCTTGTCCATCTCCTTCCTTTCCCCTTCAATCTTCCTTCCTTCCTTCCATTTCCATCTCCATCTCCATCCCTTCCCCTTCAATCGCTCTCTCCTTCCTTTCCCCTTCAATCTTCCTTCCTTCTCCATCTCCTTTCCCCTTCAATCTTCCTTCTTTCCATCTCCATCCCTTCCCCTTCAATCTCTCTCTCCTTCCTTCCCCCTTCAATCTCCTTCCTTGTCCATCTCCTTCCTTTCCCCTTCAATCTCCCTTCCTTCCTTCCTTCAATTTACATCTCCATCCCTTCCCCTTCAATCTCTCTCTCCTTCCTTTCCCCTTCATCTTCCTTCCTTCTCCATCTCCTTTCCCCTTCAATCTTCCTTCCTCCCATCTCCATCCCTTCCCCTTCAATCTCTCTCTCCTTCCTTCCCCCTTCAATCTCCTTCCTTGTCCATCTCCTTCCTTTCCCCTTCAATCTCCCTTCCTTCCTTCCTTCAATTTACATCTCCATCCCTTCCCCTTCAATCTCTCTCTCCTTCCTTTCCCCTTCATCTTCCTTCCTTCTCCATCTCCTTTCCCCTTCAATCTTCCTTCCTCCCATCTCCATCCCTTCCCCTTCAATCTCTCTCTCCTTCCTTCCTTTCCCCTTCATCTTCCTTCCTTCTCCATCTCCTTTCCCCTTCAATCTTCCTACTTTCCATCTCCATCCCTTCCCCTTCAATCTCTCCTTCCTTCCCCCTTCAATCTCCTTCCTTGTCCATCTCCTTCCTTTCCCCTTCAATCTTCCTTCCTTCCTTCCCCGTTCAATCTCCTTCCTTGTCCATCTCCTTCTTTTCCCCTTCAATCTTCCTTCCTTCCTTCCTTCCATTTCCATTTCCATCCCTTCCCCTTCAATCTCTCTCTCCTTCCTTTCCCCTTCATCTTCCTTCCTTCTCCATCTCCTTTCCCCTTCAATCTTCCTTCCTCCCATCTCCATCCTTTCCCCTTCAATCTTCCTTCCTTCCTTCCCCCTTCAATCTCCTTCCTTGTCCATCTCCCTCCTTTCCCCTCCAATCTTCCTTCCTTCCTTCCTTCCATTTCCATCTCCATCTCCATCCCTTCCCCTTCAATCTCTCTCTCCTTCCTTCCTTTCCCCTTCATCTTCCTTCCTTCTCCATCTCCTTTCCCCTTCAATCTTCCTTCTTTCCATCTCCATCCCTTCCCCTTCAATCTCTCCTTCCTTCCCCCTTCAATCTCCTTCCTTGTCCATCTCCTTCCTTTCCCCTTCAATCTTCCTTCCTTCCTTCCCCGTTCAATCTCCTTCCTTGTCCATCTCCTTCCTTTCCCCTTCAATCTTCCTTCCTTCCTTCCTTCCATTTCCATTTCCATCCCTTCCCCTTCAATCTCTCTCTCCTTCCTTTCCCCTTCATCTTCCTTCCTTCTCCATCTCCTTTCCCCTTCAATCTTCCTTCCTCCCATCTCCATCCCTTCCCCTTCAATCCTCTCTCCTTCCTTCCCCCTTCAATCTCCTTCCTTGTCCATCTCCTTCCTTTCCCCTTCAATCTTCCTTCCTTCCTTCCCCCTTCAATCTCCTTCCTTGTCTATCTCCCTCCTTTCCCCTCCAATCTTCCTTCCTTCCTTCCTTCCATTTCCATCTCCATCTCCATTCCCTTCCCCTTCAATCTCTCTCTCCTTCCTTTCCCCTTCATCTTCCTTCCTTCTCCATCTCCTTTCCCCTTCAATCTTCCTTCTTTCCATCTCCATCCCTTCCCCTTCAATCTCTCTCTCCTTCCTTCCCCCTTCAATCTCCTTCCTTGTCCATCTCCTTCCTTTCCCCTTCAATCTTCCTTCCTTCCTTCCTTCCATTTCCATTTCCATCCCTTCCCCTTCAATCTCTCTCTCCTTCCTTTCCCCTTCATCTTCCTTCCTTCTCCATCTCCTTTCCCCTTCAATCTTCCTTCCTCCCATCTCCATCCCTTCCCCTTCAATCTCTCTCTCCTTCCTTCCTTCCCCCTTCAATCTCCTCCCTTGTCCATCTCTTTCCTTTCCCCTTCAATCTTCCTTCCTTCCTTCCATTTCCATCTCCATCTCCATCCCTTCCCCTTCAATCGCTCTCTCCTTCCTTTCCCCTTCAATCTTCCTTCCTTCTCCATCTCCTTTCCCCTTCAATCTTCCTTCTTTCCATCTCCATCCCTTCCCCTTCAATCTCTCTCTCCTTCCTTCCCCCTTCAATCTCCTTCCTTGTCCATCTCCTTCCTTTCCCCTTCAATCTCCCTTCCTTCCTTCCTTCAATTTACATCTCCATCCCTTCCCCTTCAATCTCTCTCTCCTTCCTTTCCCCTTCATCTTCCTTCCTTCTCCATCTCCTTTCCCCTTCAATCTTCCTTCCTCCCATCTCCATCCCTTCCCCTTCAATCTCTCTCTCCTTCCTTCCCCCTTCAATCTCCTTCCTTGTCCATCTCCTTCCTTTCCCCTTCAATCTCCCTTCCTTCCTTCCTTCAATTTACATCTCCATCCCTTCCCCTTCAATCTCTCTCTCCTTCCTTTCCCCTTCATCTTCCTTCCTTCTCCATCTCCTTTCCCCTTCAATCTTCCTTCCTCCCATCTCCATCCCTTCCCCTTCAATCTCTCTCTCCTTCCTTCCTTTCCCCTTCATCTTCCTTCCTTCTCCATCTCCTTTCCCCTTCAATCTTCCTACTTTCCATCTCCATCCCTTCCCCTTCAATCTCTCCTTCCTTCCCCCTTCAATCTCCTTCCTTGTCCATCTCCTTCCTTTCCCCTTCAATCTTCCTTCCTTCCTTCCCCGTTCAATCTCCTTCCTTGTCCATCTCCTTCCTTTCCCCTTCAATCTTCCTTCCTTCCTTCCATTTCCATCTCCATCTCCATCCCTTCCCCTTCAATCGCTCTCTCCTTCCTTTCCCCTTCAATCTTCCTTCCTTCTCCATCTCCTTTCCCCTTCAATCTTCCTTCTTTCCATCTCCATCTCTTCCCCTTCAATCTCTCTCTCCTTCCTTCCCCCTTCAATCTCCTTCCTTGTCCATCTCCTTCCTTTCCCCTTCAATCTCCCTTCCTTCCTTCCTTCAATTTACATCTCCATCCCTTCCCCTTCAATCTCTCTCTCCTTCCTTTCCCCTTCATCTTCCTTCCTTCTCCATCTCCTTTCCCCTTCAATCTTCCTTCCTCCCATCTCCATCCCTTCCCCTTCAATCTCTCTCTCCTTCCTTCCCCCTTCAATCTCCTTCCTTGTCCATCTCCTTCCTTTCCCCTTCAATCTCCCTTCCTTCCTTCCTTCAATTTACATCTCCATCCCTTCCCCTTCAATCTCTCTCTCCTTCCTTTCCCCTTCATCTTCCTTCCTTCTCCATCTCCTTTCCCCTTCAATCTTCCTTCCTCCCATCTCCATCCCTTCCCCTTCAATCTCTCTCTCCTTCCTTCCTTTCCCCTTCATCTTCCTTCCTTCTCCATCTCCTTTCCCCTTCAATCTTCCTTCTTTCCATCTCCATCCCTTCCCCTTCAATCTCCCCTTCCTTCCCCCTTCAATCTCCTTCCTTGTCCATCTCCTTCCTTTCCCCTTCAATCTTCCTTCCTTCCTTCCTTCCCCGTTCAATCTCCTTCCTTGTCCATCTCCTTCCTTTCCCCTTCAATCTTCCTTCCTTCCTTCCATTTCCATCTCCATCCCTTCCCCTTCAATCTCTCTCTCCTTCCTTTCCCCTTCATCTTCCTTCCTTCTCCATCTCCTTTCCCCTTCAATCTTCCTTCCTCCCATCTCCATCCCTTCCCCTTCAATCTCTCTCTCCTTCCTTCCTTCCCCCTTCAATCTCCTCCCTTGTCCATCTCTTTCCTTTCCCCTTCAATCTTCCTTCCTTCCTTCCATTTCCATCTCCATCTCCATCCCTTCCCCTTCAATCGCTCTCTCCTTCCTTTCCCCTTCAATCTTCCTTCCTTCTCCATCTCCTTTCCCCTTCAATCTTCCTTCTTTCCATCTCCATCCCTTCCCCTTCAATCTCTCTCTCCTTCCTTCCCCCTTCAATCTCCTTCCTTGTCCATCTCCTTCCTTTCCCCTTCAATCTCCCTTCCTTCCTTCCTTCAATTTACATCTCCATCCCTTCCCCTTCAATCACTCTCTCCTTCCTTTCCCCTTCATCTTCCTTCCTTCTCCATCTCCTTTCCCTTTCAATCTTCCTTCCTCCCATCTCCATCCCTTCCCCTTCAATCTCTCTCTCCATCCTTCCTTCCCATTTCAATCTCCTTCCTTGTCCATCTCCTTCCTTTCCCCTTCAATCTTCCTTCCTTCCTTCCATTTCCATCTCCATCCGTTCCCCTTCAATCTCTCTCTCCTTCCTTCCTTTCTTCCCCCTTCAATCTCCTTCCTTCCTTCCTTCCCAATTGAATCTCCTTCCTTGTCCATCTCCTTCCTTTCCCCTTCAATCTTCCTTCCTTCCTTCCATTTCCATCTCCATCTCCATCCCTTCCCCTTCAATCTCTCTCTCCTTCCTTCCTTCCTTCCCCCTTCAATCTCCTTCCTTCCTTCCCCCTTCAATCTCCTTCCTTGTCCATCTCCTTCCTTTCCCCTTCAATCTTCCTTCCTTCCTTCCTTCCATTTCCATCTCCATCCCTTCCCCTTCAATCTCTCTCTCCTTCCTTTCCCCTTCATCTTCCTTCCTTCTCCATCTCCTTTCCCCTTCAATCTTCCTTCTTTCCATCTCCATCCCTTCCCCTTCAATCTCTCCTTCCTTCCCCCTTCAATCTCCTTCCTTGTCCATCTCCTTCCTTTCCCCTTCAATCTTCCTTCCTTCCATCTCTTCCCCTTCAATCTCTCTCTCCTTCCTTCCTTTCCCCTTCATCTTCCTTCCTTCTCCATCTCCTTTCCCCTTCAATCTTCCTTCTTTCCATCTCCATCCCTTCCCCTTCAATCTCTCCTTCCTTCCCCCTTCAATCTCCTTCCTTGTCCATCTCCTTCCTTTCCCCTTCAATCTTCCTTCCTTCCTTCCCCGTTCAATCTCCTTCCTTGTCCATCTCCTTCCTTTCCCCTTCAATCTTCCTTCCTTCCTTCCTTCCATTTCCATTTCCATCCCTTCCCCTTCAATCTCTCTCTCCTTCCTTTCCCCTTCATCTTCCTTCCTTCTCCATCTCCTTTCCCCTTCAATCTTCCTTCCTCCCATCTCCATCCCTTCCCCTTCAATCTCTCTCTCCTTCCTTCCCCCTTCAATCTCCTTCCTTGTCCATCTCCTTCCTTTCCCCTTCAATCTTCCTTCCTTCCTTCCCCCTTCAATCTCCTTCCTTGTCCATCTCCCTCCTTTCCCCTCCAATCTTCCTTCCTTCCTTCCTTCCATTTCCATCTCCATCTCCATCCCTTCCCCTTCAATCTCTCTCTCCTTCCTTTCCCCTTCATCTTCCTTCCTTCTGCATCTCCTTTCCCCTTCAATCTTCCTTCCTCCCATCTCCATCCCTTCCCCTTCAATCTCTCTCTCCTTCCTTCCCCCTTCAATCTCCTTCCTTGTCCATCTCCTTCCTTTCCCCGTCAGTCTTCCTTCCTTCCTTCCTTCCATTTCCATCTCCATCCCTTCCCCTTCTTTCTCTCTGTCCTTCCTTCTTTCTTTCCTTCATTCCTTCCTTCCCCCTTCAATCTCCTTCCTTCTCCATCTCCTTCCTTTCCCCTTCATCTTCCTTCCTTCTCCATCTCCTTTCCCCTTCATCTTCCTTCCTTCCCCATCTCCTTTCCCCTACAATCTTCCTTCCTTTCATCTCCATCCCTTCCCCTTCAATCTCTCTCTCCTTCCTTCCTTCCTTCCTTCCCCCTTTAATCTCCTTCCTTGTCCATCTCCTTCCTTTCCCCTTCAGTCTTCCTTCCTTCCATCTCCATCTCCATTCCTTCCCCTTCAATCTCTCTCCTTCCTTCCTTTTTCCTTCCACCTTCCTTCCTTCCTTCCCCCTTCAATCTCCTTCCTTGTCCATCTCCTTCCTTTCCCCTTCATCTTCCTTCCTTCTCCATCTCCTTTCCACTTCAATCTTCCTTCTTTCCATCTCCATCCCTTCCCCTTCAATCTCTCTCTCCTTCCTTCCCCCTTCAATCTCCTTCCTTGTCCATCTCCTTCCTTTCCCCTTCAATCTTCCTTCCTTCCTTCCCCCTTCAATCTCCTTCCTTGTCCATCTCCTTCCTTTCCTTTTCAATCTTCCTTGCTTCCTTCTTTCCATTTCCATCTCCATCCCTTCCCCTTCAATCTCTCTCTCCTTCCTTTCCCCTTCATCTTCCTTCCTTCTCCATCTCCTTTCCCCTTCAATCTTCCTTCTTTCCATCTCCATCCCTTCCCCTTCAATCTCTCCTTCCTTCCCCCTTCAATCTCCTTCCTTGTCCATCTCCTTCCTTTCCCCTTCAATCTTCCTTCCTTCCTTCCCCGTTCAATCTCCTTCCTTGTCCATCTCCTTCCTTTCCCCTCCAATCTTCCTTCCTTCCTTCCATTTCCATCTCCATCCCTTCCCCTTCAATCTCTCTCTCCTTCCTTTCCCCTTCATCTTCCTTCCTACTCCATCTCCTTTCCCCTTCAATCTTCCTTCCTTCCATCTCCATCCCTTCCCCTTCAATCTCTCTCTCCATCCTTCCTTCCCCCTTCAATCTCCTTCCTTGTCCATCTCCTTCCTTTCCCCTTCAATCTTCCTTCCTTCCTTCCTTCCCCCTTCAATCTCCTTCCTTCCTTCCGTCCCCCTTCAATCTCCTTCCTTGTCCATCTCCTTCCTTCCCCTCCAATCTTCCTTCCTTCCATCTCTTCCCCTTCAATCTCTCTCTCCTTCCTTCCTTCCTTCCTTCCCCCTTCAATCTCCTTCCTTCTCCATCTTCTTCCATTCCCCTTCAATCGTCCTTCCTTCCTTCCATCTCCATCTCCATCTCCATCCCTTCCCCTTCAATCTCTCTCTCCTTCCTTCCTTCCTTCCCCTTCAATCTCCTTCCTTCTCCATCTCCTTCCTTTCCCCTTCAATCTTCCTTCCTTCCTTCCATTTCCATCTCCATCTCCATCCCTTCCCCTTCAATCTCTCTCTCCTTCCTTTCCCCTTCATCTTCCTTCCTTCTCCATCTCCTTTCCCCTTCAATCTTCCTTCTTTCCATCTCCATCCCTTCCCCTTCAATCTCTCTCTCCTTCCTTCCCCCTTCAATCTCCTTCCTTGTCCATCTCCTTCCTTTCCCCTTCAATCTTCCTTCCTTCCTTCCCCCTTCAATCTCCTTCCTTCTCCATCTCCTTCCTTTCCCCTTCAATCTTCCTTCCTTCCTTCCATTTCCATTTCCATCTCCATCCCTTCCCCTTCAATCTCTCTCTCCTTCCTTTCCCCTTCATCTTCCTTCCTTCTCCATCTCCTTTCCCCTTCAATCTTCCTTCTTTCCATCTCCATCCCTTCCCCTTCAATCTCTCCTTCCTTCCCCCTTCAATCTCCTTCCTTGTCCATCTCCTTCCTTTCCCCTTCAATCTTCCTTCCTTCCTTCCTTCACCGTTCAATCTCCTTCCTTGTCCATCTCCTTCCTTTCCCCTTCATCTTCCTTCCTTCTCCATCTCCTTTCCCCTTCAATCTTCCTTCCTCCCATCTCCATCCGTTCCCCTTCAATCTCTCTCTCCTTCCTTCCTTCCCCCTTCAATCTCCTCCCTTGTCCATCTCTTTCCTTTCCCCTTCAATCTTCCTTCCTTCCTTCCATTTCCATCTCCATCTCCATCCCTTCAACTTCAATCTCTCTCTCCTTCCTTTCCCCTTCAATCTTCCTTCCTTCTCCATCTCCTTTCCCCTTCAATCTTCCTTCTTTCCATCTCCATCCCTTCCCCTTCAATCTCTCTCTCCTTCCTTCCCCCTTCAATCTCCTTCCTTGTCCATCTCCTTCCTTTCCCCTTCAATCTCCCTTCCTTCCTTCCTTCAATTTCCATCTCCATCCCTTCCCCTTCAATCTCTCTCTCCTTCCTTTCCCCTTCATCTTCCTTCCTTCTCCATCTCCTTTCCCCTTCAATCTTCCTTCCTCCCATCTCCATCCCTTCCCCTTCAATCTCTCTCTCCATCCTTCCTTCCCATTTCAATCTCCTTCCTTGTCCATCTCCTTCCATTCCCCTTCAATCTTCCGTCCTTCCTTCCATTTCCATCTCCATCCGTTCCCCTTCAATCTCTCTCTCCTTCCTTCCTTTCTTCCCCCTTCAATCTCCTTCCTTCCTTCCCCATTGAATCTCCTTCCTTGTCCATCTCCTTCCTTTCCCCTTCAATCTTCCTTCCTTCCTTCCATTTCCATCTCCATCTCCATCCCTTCCCCTTCAATCTCTCTCTCCTTCCTTTCCCCTTCATCTTCCTTCCTTCTCCATCTCCTTTCCCCTTCAATCTTCCATCTTTCCATCTCCATCCCTTCCCCTTCAATCTCTCTGTCCTTCCTTCCCCCTTCAATCTCCTTCTTTGTCCATCTCCTTCCTTTCCCCTTCAATCTTCCTTCCTTCCTTCCCCCTTCAATCTCCTTCCTTGTCCATCTCCTTCCTTTCCTTTTCAATCTTCCTTCCTTCCTTCCATTTCCATCTCCATCCCTTCCCCTTCAATCTCTCTCTCCTTCCTTTCCCCTTCATCTTCCTTCCTTCTCCATCTCCTTTCCCCTTCAATCTTCCTTCTTTCCATCTCCATCCCTTCCCCTTCAATCTCCCCTTCCTTCCCCCTTCAATCTCCTTCCTTGTCCATCTCCTTCCTTTCCCCTTCAATCTTCCTTCCTTCCTTCCTTCCCCGTTCAATCTCCTTCCTTGTCCATCTCCTTCCTTTCCCCTTCAATCTTCCTTCCTTCCTTCCATTTCCATCTCCATCCCTTCCCCTTCAATCTCTCTCTCCTTCCTTTCCCCTTCATCTTCCTTCCTTCTCCATCTCCTTTCCCCTTCAATCTTCCTTCCTCCCATCTCCATCCCTTCCCCTTCAATCTCTCTCTCCTTCCTTCCTTCCCCCTTCAATCTCCTCCCTTGTCCATCTCTTTCCTTTCCCCTTCAATCTTCCTTCCTTCCTTCCATTTCCATCTCCATCTCCATCCCTTCCCCTTCAATCTCTCTCTCCTTCCTTTCCCCTTCATCTTCCTTCCTTCTCCATCTCCTTTCCCCTTCAATCTTCCTTCTTTCCATCTCCATCCCTTCCCCTTCAATCTCTCTGTCCTTCCTTCCCCCTTCAATCTCCTTCCTTGTCCATCTCCTTCCTTTCCCCTTCAATCTTCCTTCCTTCCTTCCCCCTTCAATCTCCTTCCTTGTCCATCTCCTTCCTTTCCTTTTCAATCTTCCTTCCTTCCTTCCCCTCCAATTTTCCTTCCTTCCATCTCTTCCCCTTCAATCTCTCTCTCCTTCCTTTCCCCTTCATCTTCCTTCCTTCTCCATCTCCTTTCCCCTTCAATCTTCCTTCCTCCCATCTCCATCCCTTCCCCTTCAATCTCTCTCTCCTTCCTTCCCCCTTCAATCTCCTTCCTTGTCCATCTCCTTCCTTTCCCCTTCAATCTTCCTTCCTTCCTTCCCCCTTCAATCTCCTTCCTTGTCCATCTCCCTCCTTTCCCCTTCAATCTTCCTTCCTTCCTTCCTTCCATTTCCATCTCCATCTCCATCCCTTCCCCTTCAATCTCTCTCTCCTTCCTTTCCCCTTCATCTTCCTTCCTTCTCCATCTCCTTCCCCCTTCAATCTCCTTCCTTGTCCATCTCCTTCCTTTCCCCGTCAATCTTCCTTCCTTCCTTCCTTCCATTTCCATCTCCATCCCTTCCCCTTCAATCTCTCTCTCCTTCCTTCTTTCTTTCCTTCCTTCCTTCCTTGCCCCTTCAATCTCCTTCCTTCTCCATCTCCTTCCTTTCCCCTTCATCTTCCTTCCTTCTCCATCTCCTTTCCCCTTCACCTTCCTTCCTTCCCCATCTCCTTTCCCCTACAATCTTCCTTCCTTTCATCTCCATCCCTTCCCCTTCAATCTCTCTCTCCTTCCTTCCTTCCTTCCTTCCTTCCTTCCCCCTTTTTATCTCCTTCCTTGTCCATCTCCTTCCTTTCCCCTTCAGTCTTCCTTCCTTCCATCTCCATCTCCATTCCTTCCCCTTCAATCTCTCTCTCTCCTTCCTTCTTTCCTTCCACCTTCCTTCCTTCCTTCCCCCTTCAATCTCCTTCCTTCTCCATCTTCTTCCTTCGCCCTTCAATCTCCTTCCTTCCTTCCTTCCTTCCCACTTCAATCTTCTTCCTTGTCCATCTCCTTCCTTTCCCCTTCATCTTCCTTCCTTCTCCATCTCCTTTCCCCTTCAGTCTTCCTTCCTTCCATCTCCATCCCTTCCCCTTCAATCTCTCTCTCCTTCCTTTCTTCCCCCTTCAATCTCCTTCCTTCTCCATCTTCTTCCTTTCCCCTTCAATCGTCCTTCCTTCCTTCCATCTCCATCTCCATCCCTTTCCCTTCAATCTCTCTCTCCTTCCTTCCTTCCTTCCCCCTTCAATCTCCTTCCTTCCTTCCTTCCCCCTTCAATCTTCCTTCCTTCCTTCCATCTCAATCTCCATCCTTTCCCCTTCAATCTCTCTCTCCTTCCTTCCTTCCTTCCCCCCTTCAATCTCCTTCCTTCCTTCCTTCCCCCTTCAATCTCCTTTTTTGTCCATCTCCTTCCTTTCCCCTTCAATCTTCTTTCCTTCCTTCCTTCCATTTCCATCTCCATCCTTTCCCCTTCAATTTCTCTCTCTTTCCTTTCCCCTTCATCTTCCTTCCATCTCCATCCCTTCCCCTTCAATCTCTTTCTCCTTCCTTCCTTCCCCCTTCAATCTTTTTCCTTGTCCATCTCCTTCCTTCCCCCTTCTATCTCCTTCCTTGTCCATCTCCTTCCTTTACCCTTCAATCTTACTTCCTTCCTTCCTTCCCCTCCAATTTTCCTTCCTTCCATCTCTTCCCCTTCAATCTCTCTCTCCTTCCTTTCCCCTTCATCTTCCTTCCTTCTCCATCTCCTTTCCCCTTCAATCTTCCTTCCTCCCATCTCCATCCCTTCCCCTTCAATCTTCCTTCTTTCCATCTCCATCCCTTCCCCTTCAATCTCTCCTTCCTTCCCCCTTCAATCTCCTTCCTTGTCCATCTCCTTCCTTTCCCCTTCAATCTTCCTTCCTTCCTTCCCCGTTCAATCTCCTTCCTTGTCCATCTCCTTCCTTTCCCCTTCAATCTTCCTTCCTTCCTTCCTTCCATTTCCATTTCCATCCCTTCCCCTTCAATCTCTCTCTCCTTCCTTTCCCCTTCATCTTCCTTCCTTCTCCATCTCCTTTCCCCTTCAATCTTCCTTCCTCCCATCTCCATCCCTTCCCCTTCAATCTCTCTCTCCTTCCTTCCCCCTTCAATCTCCTTCCTTGTCCATCTCCTTCCTTTCCCCTTCAATCTTCCTTCCTTCCTTCCCCCTTCAATCTCCTTCCTTGTCTATCTCCCTCCTTTCCCCTCCAATCTTCCTTCCTTCCTTCCTTCCATTTCCATCTCCATCTCCATCCCTTCCCCTTCAATCTCTCTCTCCTTCCTTTCCCCTTCATCTTCCTTCCTTCTCCATCTCCTTTCCCCTTCAATCTTCCTTCTTTCCATCTCCATCCCTTCCCCTTCAATCTCTCTCTCCTTCCTTCCCCCTTCAATCTCCTTCCTTGTCCATCTCCTTCCTTTCCCCTTCAATCTTCCTTCCTTCCTTCCTTCCATTTCCATTTCCATCCCTTCCCCTTCAATCTCTCTCTCCTTCCTTTCCCCTTCATCTTCCTTCCTTCTCCATCTCCTTTCCCCTTCAATCTTCCTTCCTCCCATCTCCATCCCTTCCCCTTCAATCTCTCTCTCCTTCCTTCCTTCCCCCTTCAATCTCCTCCCTTGTCCATCTCTTTCCTTTCCCCTTCAATCTTCCTTCCTTCCTTCCATTTCCATCTCCATCTCCATCCCTTCCCCTTCAATCGCTCTCTCCTTCCTTTCCCCTTCAATCTTCCTTCCTTCTCCATCTCCTTTCCCCTTCAATCTTCCTTCTTTCCATCTCCATCCCTTCCCCTTCAATCTCTCTCTCCTTCCTTCCCCCTTCAATCTCCTTCCTTGTCCATCTCCTTCCTTTCCCCTTCAATCTCCCTTCCTTCCTTCCTTCAATTTACATCTCCATCCCTTCCCCTTCAATCTCTCTCTCCTTCCTTTCCCCTTCATCTTCCTTCCTTCTCCATCTCCTTTCCCCTTCAATCTTCCTTCCTCCCATCTCCATCCCTTCCCCTTCAATCTCTCTCTCCTTCCTTCCCCCTTCAATCTCCTTCCTTGTCCATCTCCTTCCTTTCCCCTTCAATCTCCCTTCCTTCCTTCCTTCAATTTACATCTCCATCCCTTCCCCTTCAATCTCTCTCTCCTTCCTTTCCCCTTCATCTTCCTTCCTTCTCCATCTCCTTTCCCCTTCAATCTTCCTTCCTCCCATCTCCATCCCTTCCCCTTCAATCTCTCTCTCCTTCCTTCCTTTCCCCTTCATCTTCCTTCCTTCTCCATCTCCTTTCCCCTTCAATCTTCCTACTTTCCATCTCCATCCCTTCCCCTTCAATCTCTCCTTCCTTCCCCCTTCAATCTCCTTCCTTGTCCATCTCCTTCCTTTCCCCTTCAATCTTCCTTCCTTCCTTCCTTCAATTTCCATCTCCATCCCTTCCCCTTCAATCTCTCTCTCCTTCCTTTCCCCTTCATCTTCCTTCCTTCTCCATCTCCTTTCCCCTTCAATCTTCCTTCCTCCCATCTCCATCCCTTCCCCTTCAATCTCTCTCTCCATCCTTCCTTCCCATTTCAATCTCCTTCCTTGTCCATCTCCTTCCATTCCCCTTCAATCTTCCGTCCTTCCTTCCATTTCCATCTCCATCCGTTCCCCTTCAATCTCTCTCTCCTTCCTTCCTTTCTTCCCCCTTCAATCTCCTTCCTTCCTTCCCCATTGAATCTCCTTCCTTGTCCATCTCCTTCCTTTCCCCTTCAATCTTCCTTCCTTCCTTCCATTTCCATCTCCATCTCCATCCCTTCCCCTTCAATCTCTCTCTCCTTCCTTTCCCCTTCATCTTCCTTCCTTCTCCATCTCCTTTCCCCTTCAATCTTCCATCTTTCCATCTCCATCCCTTCCCCTTCAATCTCTCTGTCCTTCCTTCCCCCTTCAATCTCCTTCTTTGTCCATCTCCTTCCTTTCCCCTTCAATCTTCCTTCCTTCCTTCCCCCTTCAATCTCCTTCCTTGTCCATCTCCTTCCTTTCCTTTTCAATCTTCCTTCCTTCCTTCCATTTCCATCTCCATCCCTTCCCCTTCAATCTCTCTCTCCTTCCTTTCCCCTTCATCTTCCTTCCTTCTCCATCTCCTTTCCCCTTCAATCTTCCTTCTTTCCATCTCCATCCCTTCCCCTTCAATCTCCCCTTCCTTCCCCCTTCAATCTCCTTCCTTGTCCATCTCCTTCCTTTCCCCTTCAATCTTCCTTCCTTCCTTCCTTCCCCGTTCAATCTCCTTCCTTGTCCATCTCCTTCCTTTCCCCTTCAATCTTCCTTCCTTCCTTCCATTTCCATCTCCATCCCTTCCCCTTCAATCTCTCTCTCCTTCCTTTCCCCTTCATCTTCCTTCCTTCTCCATCTCCTTTCCCCTTCAATCTTCCTTCCTCCCATCTCCATCCCTTCCCCTTCAATCTCTCTCTCCTTCCTTCCTTCCCCCTTCAATCTCCTCCCTTGTCCATCTCTTTCCTTTCCCCTTCAATCTTCCTTCCTTCCTTCCATTTCCATCTCCATCTCCATCCCTTCCCCTTCAATCTCTCTCTCCTTCCTTTCCCCTTCATCTTCCTTCCTTCTCCATCTCCTTTCCCCTTCAATCTTCCTTCTTTCCATCTCCATCCCTTCCCCTTCAATCTCTCTGTCCTTCCTTCCCCCTTCAATCTCCTTCCTTGTCCATCTCCTTCCTTTCCCCTTCAATCTTCCTTCCTTCCTTCCCCCTTCAATCTCCTTCCTTGTCCATCTCCTTCCTTTCCTTTTCAATCTTCCTTCCTTCCTTCCCCTCCAATTTTCCTTCCTTCCATCTCTTCCCCTTCAATCTCTCTCTCCTTCCTTTCCCCTTCATCTTCCTTCCTTCTCCATCTCCTTTCCCCTTCAATCTTCCTTCCTCCCATCTCCATCCCTTCCCCTTCAATCTCTCTCTCCTTCCTTCCCCCTTCAATCTCCTTCCTTGTCCATCTCCTTCCTTTCCCCTTCAATCTTCCTTCCTTCCTTCCCCCTTCAATCTCCTTCCTTGTCCATCTCCCTCCTTTCCCCTTCAATCTTCCTTCCTTCCTTCCTTCCATTTCCATCTCCATCTCCATCCCTTCCCCTTCAATCTCTCTCTCCTTCCTTTCCCCTTCATCTTCCTTCCTTCTCCATCTCCTTCCCCCTTCAATCTCCTTCCTTGTCCATCTCCTTCCTTTCCCCGTCAATCTTCCTTCCTTCCTTCCTTCCATTTCCATCTCCATCCCTTCCCCTTCAATCTCTCTCTCCTTCCTTCTTTCTTTCCTTCCTTCCTTCCTTGCCCCTTCAATCTCCTTCCTTCTCCATCTCCTTCCTTTCCCCTTCATCTTCCTTCCTTCTCCATCTCCTTTCCCCTTCACCTTCCTTCCTTCCCCATCTCCTTTCCCCTACAATCTTCCTTCCTTTCATCTCCATCCCTTCCCCTTCAATCTCTCTCTCCTTCCTTCCTTCCTTCCTTCCTTCCTTCCCCCTTTTTATCTCCTTCCTTGTCCATCTCCTTCCTTTCCCCTTCAGTCTTCCTTCCTTCCATCTCCATCTCCATTCCTTCCCCTTCAATCTCTCTCTCTCCTTCCTTCTTTCCTTCCACCTTCCTTCCTTCCTTCCCCCTTCAATCTCCTTCCTTCTCCATCTTCTTCCTTCGCCCTTCAATCTCCTTCCTTCCTTCCTTCCTTCCCACTTCAATCTTCTTCCTTGTCCATCTCCTTCCTTTCCCCTTCATCTTCCTTCCTTCTCCATCTCCTTTCCCCTTCAGTCTTCCTTCCTTCCATCTCCATCCCTTCCCCTTCAATCTCTCTCTCCTTCCTTTCTTCCCCCTTCAATCTCCTTCCTTCTCCATCTTCTTCCTTTCCCCTTCAATCGTCCTTCCTTCCTTCCATCTCCATCTCCATCCCTTTCCCTTCAATCTCTCTCTCCTTCCTTCCTTCCTTCCCCCTTCAATCTCCTTCCTTCCTTCCTTCCCCCTTCAATCTTCCTTCCTTCCTTCCATCTCAATCTCCATCCTTTCCCCTTCAATCTCTCTCTCCTTCCTTCCTTCCTTCCCCCCTTCAATCTCCTTCCTTCCTTCCTTCCCCCTTCAATCTCCTTTTTTGTCCATCTCCTTCCTTTCCCCTTCAATCTTCTTTCCTTCCTTCCTTCCATTTCCATCTCCATCCTTTCCCCTTCAATTTCTCTCTCTTTCCTTTCCCCTTCATCTTCCTTCCATCTCCATCCCTTCCCCTTCAATCTCTTTCTCCTTCCTTCCTTCCCCCTTCAATCTTTTTCCTTGTCCATCTCCTTCCTTCCCCCTTCTATCTCCTTCCTTGTCCATCTCCTTCCTTTACCCTTCAATCTTACTTCCTTCCTTCCTTCCCCTCCAATTTTCCTTCCTTCCATCTCTTCCCCTTCAATCTCTCTCTCCTTCCTTTCCCCTTCATCTTCCTTCCTTCTCCATCTCCTTTCCCCTTCAATCTTCCTTCCTCCCATCTCCATCCCTTCCCCTTCAATCTTCCTTCTTTCCATCTCCATCCCTTCCCCTTCAATCTCTCCTTCCTTCCCCCTTCAATCTCCTTCCTTGTCCATCTCCTTCCTTTCCCCTTCAATCTTCCTTCCTTCCTTCCCCGTTCAATCTCCTTCCTTGTCCATCTCCTTCCTTTCCCCTTCAATCTTCCTTCCTTCCTTCCTTCCATTTCCATTTCCATCCCTTCCCCTTCAATCTCTCTCTCCTTCCTTTCCCCTTCATCTTCCTTCCTTCTCCATCTCCTTTCCCCTTCAATCTTCCTTCCTCCCATCTCCATCCCTTCCCCTTCAATCTCTCTCTCCTTCCTTCCCCCTTCAATCTCCTTCCTTGTCCATCTCCTTCCTTTCCCCTTCAATCTTCCTTCCTTCCTTCCCCCTTCAATCTCCTTCCTTGTCTATCTCCCTCCTTTCCCCTCCAATCTTCCTTCCTTCCTTCCTTCCATTTCCATCTCCATCTCCATCCCTTCCCCTTCAATCTCTCTCTCCTTCCTTTCCCCTTCATCTTCCTTCCTTCTCCATCTCCTTTCCCCTTCAATCTTCCTTCTTTCCATCTCCATCCCTTCCCCTTCAATCTCTCTCTCCTTCCTTCCCCCTTCAATCTCCTTCCTTGTCCATCTCCTTCCTTTCCCCTTCAATCTTCCTTCCTTCCTTCCTTCCATTTCCATTTCCATCCCTTCCCCTTCAATCTCTCTCTCCTTCCTTTCCCCTTCATCTTCCTTCCTTCTCCATCTCCTTTCCCCTTCAATCTTCCTTCCTCCCATCTCCATCCCTTCCCCTTCAATCTCTCTCTCCTTCCTTCCTTCCCCCTTCAATCTCCTCCCTTGTCCATCTCTTTCCTTTCCCCTTCAATCTTCCTTCCTTCCTTCCATTTCCATCTCCATCTCCATCCCTTCCCCTTCAATCGCTCTCTCCTTCCTTTCCCCTTCAATCTTCCTTCCTTCTCCATCTCCTTTCCCCTTCAATCTTCCTTCTTTCCATCTCCATCCCTTCCCCTTCAATCTCTCTCTCCTTCCTTCCCCCTTCAATCTCCTTCCTTGTCCATCTCCTTCCTTTCCCCTTCAATCTCCCTTCCTTCCTTCCTTCAATTTACATCTCCATCCCTTCCCCTTCAATCTCTCTCTCCTTCCTTTCCCCTTCATCTTCCTTCCTTCTCCATCTCCTTTCCCCTTCAATCTTCCTTCCTCCCATCTCCATCCCTTCCCCTTCAATCTCTCTCTCCTTCCTTCCCCCTTCAATCTCCTTCCTTGTCCATCTCCTTCCTTTCCCCTTCAATCTCCCTTCCTTCCTTCCTTCAATTTACATCTCCATCCCTTCCCCTTCAATCTCTCTCTCCTTCCTTTCCCCTTCATCTTCCTTCCTTCTCCATCTCCTTTCCCCTTCAATCTTCCTTCCTCCCATCTCCATCCCTTCCCCTTCAATCTCTCTCTCCTTCCTTCCTTTCCCCTTCATCTTCCTTCCTTCTCCATCTCCTTTCCCCTTCAATCTTCCTACTTTCCATCTCCATCCCTTCCCCTTCAATCTCTCCTTCCTTCCCCCTTCAATCTCCTTCCTTGTCCATCTCCTTCCTTTCCCCTTCAATCTTCCTTCCTTCCTTCCCCGTTCAATCTCCTTCCTTGTCCATCTCCTTCCTTTCCCCTTCAATCTTCCTTCCTTCCTTCCATTTCCATCTCCATCTCCATCCCTTCCCCTTCAATCGCTCTCTCCTTCCTTTCCCCTTCAATCTTCCTTCCTTCTCCATCTCCTTTCCCCTTCAATCTTCCTTCTTTCCATCTCCATCCCTTCCCCTTCAATCTCTCTCTCCTTCCTTCCCCCTTCAATCTCCTTCCTTGTCCATCTCCTTCCTTTCCCCTTCAATCTCCCTTCCTTCCTTCCTTCAATTTACATCTCCATCCCTTCCCCTTCAATCTCTCTCTCCTTCCTTTCCCCTTCATCTTCCTTCCTTCTCCATCTCCTTTCCCCTTCAATCTTCCTTCCTCCCATCTCCATCCCTTCCCCTTCAATCTCTCTCTCCTTCCTTCCCCCTTCAATCTCCTTCCTTGTCCATCTCCTTCCTTTCCCCTTCAATCTCCCTTCCTTCCTTCCTTCAATTTACATCTCCATCCCTTCCCCTTCAATCTCTCTCTCCTTCCTTTCCCCTTCATCTTCCTTCCTTCTCCATCTCCTTTCCCCTTCAATCTTCCTTCCTCCCATCTCCATCCCTTCCCCTTCAATCTCTCTCTCCTTCCTTCCTTTCCCCTTCATCTTCCTTCCTTCTCCATCTCCTTTCCCCTTCAATCTTCCTACTTTCCATCTCCATCCCTTCCCCTCCAATCTCTCCTTCCTTCCCCCTTCAATCTCCTTCCTTGTCCATCTCCTTCCTTTCCCCTTCAATCTTCCTTCCTTCCTTCCCCGTTCAATCTCCTTCCTTGTCCATCTCCTTCTTTTCCCCTTCAATCTTCCTTCCTTCCTTCCTTCCATTTCCATTTCCATCCCTTCCCCTTCAATCTCTCTCTCCTTCCTTTCCCCTTCATCTTCCTTCCTTCTCCATCTCCTTTCCCCTTCAATCTTCCTTCCTCCCATCTCCATCCTTTCCCCTTCAATCTTCCTTCCTTCCTTCCCCCTTCAATCTCCTTCCTTGTCCATCTCCCTCCTTTCCCCTCCAATCTTCCTTCCTTCCTTCCTTCCATTTCCATCTCCATCTCCATCCCTTCCCCTTCAATCTCTCTCTCCTTCCTTTCCCCTTCATCTTCCTTCCTTCTCCATCTCCTTTCCCCTTCAATCTTCCTTCTTTCCATCTCCATCCCTTCCCCTTCAATCTCCCCTTCCTTCCCCCTTCAATCTCCTTCCTTGTCCATCTCCTTCCTTTCCCCTTCAATCTTCCTTCCTTCCTTCCTTCCCCGTTCAATCTCCTTCCTTGTCCATCTCCTTCCTTTCCCCTTCAATCTTCCTTCCTTCCTTCCATTTCCATCTCCATCCCTTCCCCTTCAATCTCTCTCTCCTTCCTTTCCCCTTCATCTTCCTTCCTTCTCCATCTCCTTTCCCCTTCAATCTTCCTTCCTCCCATCTCCATCCCTTCCCCTTCAATCTCTCTCTCCTTCCTTCCTTCCCCCTTCAATCTCCTCCCTTGTCCATCTCTTTCCTTTCCCCTTCAATCTTCCTTCCTTCCTTCCATTTCCATCTCCATCTCCATCCCTTCCCCTTCAATCGCTCTCTCCTTCCTTTCCCCTTCAATCTTCCTTCCTTCTCCATCTCCTTTCCCCTTCAATCTTCCTTCTTTCCATCTCCATCCCTTCCCCTTCAATCTCTCTCTCCTTCCTTCCCCCTTCAATCTCCTTCCTTGTCCATCTCCTTCCTTTCCCCTTCAATCTCCCTTCCTTCCTTCCTTCAATTTACATCTCCATCCCTTCCCCTTCAATCTCTCTCTCCTTCCTTTCCCCTTCATCTTCCTTCCTTCTCCATCTCCTTTCCCCTTCAATCTTCCTTCCTCCCATCTCCATCCCTTCCCCTTCAATCTCTCTCTCCTTCCTTCCCCCTTCAATCTCCTTCCTTGTCCATCTCCTTCCTTTCCCCTTCAATCTCCCTTCCTTCCTTCCTTCAATTTACATCTCCATCCCTTCCCCTTCAATCTCTCTCTCCTTCCTTTCCCCTTCATCTTCCTTCCTTCTCCATCTCCTTTCCCCTTCAATCTTCCTTCCTCCCATCTCCATCCCTTCCCCTTCAATCTCTCTCTCCTTCCTTCCTTTCCCCTTCATCTTCCTTCCTTCTCCATCTCCTTTCCCCTTCAATCTTCCTTCTTTCCATCTCCATCCCTTCCCCTTCAATCTCTCCTTCCTTCCCCCTTCAATCTCCTTCCTTGTCCATCTCCTTCCTTTCCCCTTCAATCTTCCTTCCTTCCTTCCCCGTTCAATCTCCTTCCTTGTCCATCTCCTTCCTTTCCCCTTCAATCTTCCTTCCTTCCTTCCTTCCATTTCCATTTCCATCCCTTCCCCTTCAATCTCTCTCTCCTTCCTTTCCCCTTCATCTTCCTTCCTTCTCCATCTCCTTTCCCCTTCAATCTTCCTTCCTCCCATCTCCATCCCTTCCCCTTCAATCTCTCTCTCCTTCCTTCCCCCTTCAATCTCCTTCCTTGTCCATCTCCTTCCTTTCCCCTTCAATCTTCCTTCCTTCCTTCCCCCTTCAATCTCCTTCCTTGTCTATCTCCCTCCTTTCCCCTCCAATCTTCCTTCCTTCCTTCCTTCCATTTCCATCTCCATCTCCATCCCTTCCCCTTCAATCTCTCTCTCCTTCCTTTCCCCTTCATCTTCCTTCCTTCTCCATCTCCTTTCCCCTTCAATCTTCCTTCTTTCCATCTCCATCCCTTCCCCTTCAATCTCTCTCTCCTTCCTTCCCCTTCAATCTCCTTCCTTGTCCATCTCCTTCCTTTCCCCTTCAATCTTCCTTCCTTCCTTCCTTCCATTTCCATTTCCATCCCTTCCCCTTCAATCTCTCTCTCCTTCCTTTCCCTTCATCTTCCTTCCTTCTCCATCCTCCTTCCCCTTCAATCTTCCTTCCTCCCATCTCCATCCCTTCCCCTTCAATCTCTCTCTCCTTCCTTCCTTCCCCCTTCAATCTCCTCCCTTGTCCATCTCTTTCCTTTCCCCTTCAATCTTCCTTCCTTCCTTCCATTTCCATCTCCATCTCCATCCCTTCCCCTTCAATCGCTCTCTCCTTCCTTTCCCCTTCAATCTTCCTTCCTTCTCCATCTCCTTTCCCCTTCAATCTTCCTTCTTTCCATCTCCATCCCTTCCCCTTCAATCTCTCTCTCCTTCCTTCCCCCTTCAATCTCCTTCCTTGTCCATCTCCTTCCTTTCCCCTTCAATCTCCCTTCCTTCCTTCCTTCAATTTACATCTCCATCCCTTCCCCTTCAATCTCTCTCTCCTTCCTTTCCCCTTCATCTTCCTTCCTTCTCCATCTCCTTTCCCCTTCAATCTTCCTTCCTCCCATCTCCATCCCTTCCCCTTCAATCTCTCTCTCCTTCCTTCCCCCTTCAATCTCCTTCCTTGTCCATCTCCTTCCTTTCCCCTTCAATCTCCCTTCCTTCCTTCCTTCAATTTACATCTCCATCCCTTCCCCTTCAATCTCTCTCTCCTTCCTTTCCCCTTCATCTTCCTTCCTTCTCCATCTCCTTTCCCCTTCAATCTTCCTTCCTCCCATCTCCATCCCTTCCCCTTCAATCTCTCTCTCCTTCCTTCCTTTCCCCTTCATCTTCCTTCCTTCTCCATCTCCTTTCCCCTTCAATCTTCCTACTTTCCATCTCCATCCCTTCCCCTTCAATCTCTCCTTCCTTCCCCCTTCAATCTCCTTCCTTGTCCATCTCCTTCCTTTCCCCTTCAATCTTCCTTCCTTCCTTCCCCGTTCAATCTCCTTCCTTGTCCATCTCCTTCCTTTCCCCTTCAATCTTCCTTCCTTCCTTCCATTTCCATCTCCATCTCCATCCCTTCCCTTCAATCGCTCTCTCCTTCCTTTCCCCTTCAATCTTCCTTCCTTCTCCATCTCCTTTCCCCTTCAATCTTCCTTCTTTCCATCTCCATCCCTTCCCCTTCAATCTCTCTCTCCTTCCTTCCCCCTTCAATCTCCTTCCTTGTCCATCTCCTTCTTTCCCCTTCAATCTCCCTTCCTTCCTTCCTTCAATTTACATCTCCATCCCTTCCCTTCAATCTCTCTCTCCTTCCTTTCCCCTTCATCTTCCTTCCTTCTCCATCTCCTTTCCCCTTCAATCTTCCTTCCTCCCATCTCCATCCCTTCCCCTTCAATCTCTCTCTCCTTCCTTCCCCCTTCAATCTCCTTCCTTGTCCATCTCCTTCCTTTCCCCTTCAATCTCCCTTCCTTCCTTCCTTCAATTACATCTCCATCCCTTCCCCTTCAATCTCTCTCTCCTTCCTTTCCCCATCATCTTCCTTCCTTCTCCATCTCCTTTCCCCTTCAATCTTCCTTCCTCCCATCTCCATCCCTTCCCCTTCAATCTCTCTCTCCTTCCTTCCTTTCCCCTTCATCTTCCTTCCTTCTCCATCTCCTTTCCCCTTCAATCTTCCTACTTTCCATCTCCATCCCTTCCCCTTCAATCTCTCCTTCCTTCCCCCTTCAATCTCCTTCCTTGTCCATCTCCTTCCTTTCCCCTTCAATCTTCCTTCCTTCCTTCCCCGTTCAATCTCCTTCCTTGTCCATCTCCTTCTTTTCCCCTTCAATCTTCCTTCCTTCCTTCCTCCATTTCCATTTCCATCCCTTCCCCTTCAATCTCTCTCTCCTTCCTTTCCCCTTCATCTTCCTTCCTTCTCCATCTCCTTTCCCCTTCAATCTTCCTTCCTCCCATCTCCATCCTTTCCCCTTCAATCTTCCTTCCTTCCTTCCCCCTTCAATCTCCTTCCTTGTCCATCTCCCTCCTTTCCCCTCCAATCTTCCTTCCTTCCTTCCTTCCATTTCCATCTCCATCTCCATCCCTTCCCCTTCAATCTCTCTCTCCTTCCTTCCTTTCCCCTTCATCTTCCTTCCTTCTCCATCTCCTTTCCCCTTCAATCTTCCTTCTTTCCATCTCCATCCCTTCCCCTTCAATCTCTCCTTCCTTCCCCCTTCAATCTCCTTCCTTGTCCATCTCCTTCCTTTCCCCTTCAATCTTCCTTCCTTCCTTCCCCGTTCAATCTCCTTCCTTGTCCATCTCCTTCCTTTCCCCTTCAATCTTCCTTCCTTCCTTCCTTCCATTCCATTCCATCCCTTCCCCTTCAATCTCTCTCTCCTTCCTTTCCCCTTCATCTTCCTTCCTTCTCCATCTCCTTCCCCTTCAATCTTCCTTCCTCCCATCTCCATCCCTTCCCCTTCAATCTCTCTCTCCTTCCTTCCCCTTCAATCTCCTTCCTTGTCCATCTCCTTCCTTCCCCTTCAATCTTCCTTCCTTCCTTCCCCCTTCAATCTCCTTCCTTGTCTATCTCCCTCCTTTCCCCTCCAATCTTCCTTCCTTCCTCCTTCCTTCCATTCCATCTCCATCTCCATCCCTTCCCCTTCAATCTCTCTCTCCTTCCTTTCCCCTTCATCTTCCTTCCTTCTCCATCTCCTTTCCCCTTCAATCTTCCTTCTTTCCATCTCCATCCCTTCCCCTTCAATCTCTCTCTCCTTCCTTCCCCCTTCAATCTCCTTCCTTGTCCATCTCCTTCCTTTCCCCTTCAATCTTCCTTCCTTCCTTCCTTCCATTTCCATTTCCATCCCTTCCCCTTCAATCTCTCTCTCCTTCCTTTCCCCTTCATCTTCCTTCCTTCTCCATCTCCTTTCCCTTCAATCTTCCTTCCTCCCATCTCCATCCCTTCCCCTTCATCTCTCTCTCCTTCCTTCCTTCCCCCTTCAATCTCCTCCCTTGTCCATCTCTTTCCTTTCCCCTTCAAATCTTCCTTCCTTCCTTCCATTTCCATCTCCATCTCCATCCCTTCCCCTTCAATCGCTCTCTCCTTCCTTTCCCCTTCAATCTTCCTTCCTTCTCCATCTCCTTTCCCCTTCAATCTTCCTTCTTTCCATCTCCATCCCTTCCCTTCAATCTCTCTCTCCTTCCTTCCCCCTTCAATCTCCTTCCTTGTCCATCTCCTTCCTTTCCCCTTCAATCTCCCTTCCTTCCTTCCTTCAATTTACATCTCCATCCCTTCCCCTTCAATCTCTCTCTCCTTCCTTTCCCCTTCATCTCCTTCTTCTCCATCTCCTTCCCCTTCAATCTTCCTTCCTCCCATCCATCCCTCCCCTTCAATCTCTCTCTCCTTCCTTCCCCCTTCAATCTCCTTCCTTGTCCATCTCCTTCCTTTCCCCTTCAATCTCCCTTCCTTCCTTCCTTCAATTTACATCTCCATCCCTTCCCCTTCAATCTCTCTCTCCTTCCTTTCCCCTTCATCTTCCTTCCTTCTCCATCTCCTTTCCCCTTCAATCTTCCTTCCTCCCATCTCCATCCCTTCCCCTTCAATCTCTCTCTCCTTCCTTCCTTTCCCTCCTTCATCTTCCTTCCTTCTCCATCTCCTTTCCCTTCAATCTTCCTACTTTCCATCTCCATCCTTCCCTTCAATCTCTCCTTCCTTCCCCCTTCAATCTCCTTCCTTGTCCATCTCCTTCCTTTCCCCTTCAATCTTCCTTCCTTCCTTCCCCGTTCAATCTCCTTCCTTGTCCATCTCCTTCCTTTCCCCTTCAATCTTCCTTCCTTCCTTCCATTTCCATCTCCATCTCCATCCCTTCCCCTTCAATCGCTCTCTCCTTCCTTTCCCCTTCAATCTTCCTTCCTTCTCCATCTCCTTTCCCCATCAATCTTCCTTCTTTCCCATCTCCCATCTCTCCCCTTCAATCTCTCACTCCTTCCTTCCCCCTTCAATCTCCTTCCTATCCATCCTACCTTTCCCCTTCAATCTCCCTTCCTTCCTTCCTTCAATTTACATCTCCATCCCTTCCCCTTCAATCTCTCTCCTTCCTTTCCCCTTCATCTTCCTTCCTTCTCCATCTCCTTTCCCCTTCAATCTTCCTTCCACCCAACTCCAACCCTTCCCCTCAATCTCTCTCCTTCCTCCCCCTCATTCCTTCCTTGTCCATCTCCTTCCTTTCCCCTCAATCTCCCTTCCTTCCTTCTTACATCTCCATCCCTTCCCCTTCAATCTCTCTCTCCTTCCTTTCCCCTTCACTCCTTCCTTCTCCATCTCCTTTCCCCTTCAATCTTCCTTCCTCCCATCTCCATCCCTCCCCTTCAACTCTCCTCTCCTTCCTTCCTTTCCCCTTCATCTTCCTTCCTTCTCCATCTCCTTTCCCCTTCAATCTCCTTCCATCTCCCCCCCCTTCATCTCCTTCAATCTCTCCTTGTCCATCTCCTTCTTTCCCCTTCAATCTTCCTTCCTTCCTTCCTTCCCCGTTCAATCTCCTCCTTGTCCATCTCCTTCCTTTCCCCTTCAATCTTCCTTCCTTCCTTCCATTTCCATCTCCATCCCTTCCCCTTCAATCTCTCTCTCCTTCCTTTCCCCTTCATCTTCCTTCCTTCTCCATCTCCTTTCCCCTTCAATCTTCCTTCCTCCCATCTCCATCCCTTCCCCTTCAATCTCTCTCTCCTTCCTTCCTTCCCCCTTCAATCTCCTCCCTTGTCCACTCTTCCTTTCCCCTTCAATCTTCCTTCCTTCCTTCCATTTCATCTCATCTCCATCCTTCCCTTCAATCGCTCTCTCCTTCCTTTCCCTTCAATCTTCCTTCCTTCTCCATCTCCTTCCCCTCAATCATCCTTCTTTCCATCTCCATCCCTTCCCCTTCAATCTCTCTCTCCTTCCTTCCCCCTTCAATCTCCTTCCTTGTCCATCTCCTTCCTTTCCCCTTCAATCTCCCTTCCTTCCTTCCTTCAATTTACATCTCCATCCCTTCCCCTTCAATCACTCTCTCCTTCCTTCCCCTTCATCTTCCTTCCTTCTCCATCTCCTTTCCCTTCAATCTTCCTTCCTCCCATCTCCATCCCTTCCCCTTCAATCTCTCTCTCCATCCTTCCTTCCCATTTCATCTCCTTCCTTGTCCATCTCCTTCCTTTCCCCTTCAATCTTCCTTCCTTCCTTCCATTTCCATCTCCATCCGTTCCCCTTCAATCTCTCTCTCCTTCCTTCCTTTCTTCCCCCTTCAATCTCCTTCCTTCCTTCCTTCCCAATTGAATCTCCTTCTTGTCCATCTCCTTCTTTCCCTTCATCTTCCTTCCTTCCTTCTTCCATCTCCATCTCCATCCCTTCCCCTTCAATCTCTCTCTCCTTCCCCTTCCTTCCTTCTCCCTTCCTCTTCCACCTCATCCCTCCTTTCCATCTCTTCCTTCCCCTTCAATCTTCCTTCCTTCCTTCCATTCCATCTCCATCCCTTCCCCTTCAATCTCCTTCTTCCCCTTCATCTTCCTTCCTTCTCCTCCCTTCAATCTTCCTTCCTTCCATCTCCATCCTTCCCTTCAATCTCCTCCTTCCTTCCCCTTCAATCTCCTTCCTTTCCATCTCCTTCCTTCCTCCATCTCCTTCCTTCCTTCCCCCTTCAATCTCTCTCTCCTTCCTTCCCCTTCATCTTCCTTCCTTCTCCATCTCCTTTCCCCTTCAATCTTCCTTCTTTCCTTCTCCATCCCTTCCCTTCAATCTCCCTTCCTTCCCCCTTCAATCTCCTTCTCCTTCCTTTCCCCTTCAATCTTCCTTCCTTCCTTCCCCGTTCAATCTCCTTCCTTGTCCATTCTCCTTCCTTTCCCCCTTCAATCTTCCTTCCTTCCTTCCTTCCATTTCCATTTCCATCCTTCCCCTTCAATCTCTCTCTCCTTCCTTCTCCCCCTTCATCTTCCTTCCTTCTCCATCCTC
>JARGCV010001032.1:0-20000 GCA_034064705.1 Bothrops alternatus
CCTGCAATGAAAGGATGTTGGATCGTAGAGGCAGAAGAAAGCTCTGCTTTTTTTTGGTCCCTCCTTCTTTGTCTCACTCCCTCCCTCCCACCCCCCCCACCCCGACCGCAGCCACCCTCTTGCCCCCAGCTCCACAACAGAGGGGCTTCACACACCCCTGTTGCAAATCTGCCTTTTTACGCAGCCGAGTGTGGCTGGCGTCTCCTAATTGCAAGGCCAAGCCCAGCAGCGGGTGAGGTGGCCTGCTGAGCCTCACAAATGCACACCTGATTATCCATCGCCCAGGCGGTGAGAAGGCCTTACTCCGGCGTGGAAGCCTTCCCTGCACAAAGAAAGAAAGAAAATGGTTAAGGAGACAAAGGATGCCGAATGTTTCCTTCTGCGCGGGCACACATGCACACCCTCACACTCACACACAAATCTCTTGCCTGCTGGGCACGGAGCTACCCTTTCACGCTCGGCTTGGTGCAAACTCTGATGAAGCCATTGAAAGATGCAGCGGGGGATGCACAGCGTTTCCCTGGAATTGGGGGCGTGGGGGGGAAGGGGGAGGGAAGGAACTGAAGAGGAAGGCCAAGGAAAAATGACACCCCCCACACTAGGTAGACAGACTCTGCCGCTGCGGGTTGAAGGAGCCATCCCACCGTGCGGAATTAGGGAAGAGATTAAATGTTTTCCATTGTTTGGCTTTGCATCCCAGGCAGCAGCATAACACCCGTTCTGCTGGAATGATGGCGGTCTCGGCCGGTGGCAAAGTTTCTCTTTGCTTTACCCCCAAATTAGTCTATGGATGCCAGACTCCATTCTGAGTGGCTAGCCAGAATGCTTTTTGAGAGCCATATTCCTGCCTTGGGATCACCCAGTGGCTATTCTTCCTAAAGGTGGTTGTATATTAAAGATGGCTAGATGATTGCATGGATGGATGATAGGTAGATATGGATAGATAGTGATAATACCAATAGCAGTTAGACTTATGGACCGCTTCACAGTGCTTTGCAGCCCTCTCTAAGGGGTTACAGAGTCATTTCGCCCCCCCTCTCCCAACAATCTAGGTCCTCATTTTACCGACTTCGAAAGGATGGAAGACTGAGTCAACCTTGAGCTGGTCAGGATCGAACCCCTGGCAGTCAGCAGAATTAGCCTGCCATATTGCATTCTAACCACTGTGCTATCACGGCTCTTGATTATAGATGGATGGATGGACATGGATAGATAATGATGGAGATAAAGATGAGAGAGAGATGTGAGACAGAGAGATAAAGATAGAGATGGATGATAGAGATAGACAGACATGGATAGATATCAATGGATATGAATGGAATGGAATGGAATAGAATAGAATAGAATAGAATAGAATAGAATAGAATAGAATAGAATAGAATAGAATAGAATAGAATAACAGAAATAGAATGGAATAGAATAGAATAGAATAGAATAGAATAGAATAGAATAGAATAGAATAGAATAGATGGAATGGAATGAAATAGAAATAGAAATAGAGCTGGAAGGGATCCTGGAGGTCATCTAATCCAGCCCCCTGCTCAAGCAGGAGACCCTATACCAGTAATGGCGAACCTTTTAGAGACCGAGTACCCAAAAAACGCCCTCGCCCCACCCGCTGCACTCCACTCTGTCCCTGCCCCCCACCCCGCCCGCCCCCAGGGCCACTCACCACCTCCACAGATTGCCCAGGTGGGCCAGCAGCGCCATGGTGGCCACATCCTCCACCCACGCCCCGCAGCATTAACTGCATGTAATGGAGCGTGAGGGTGGAGTCTTGTCCCTGCTGCCTTGTTGCCATGTCCTTGGCTGCGCTGCTCCACACGGGCCACACTCGGGGCCACTCTCTGGGGGGGCTGCTGGTGAGGCGGTGGCCACGGGGGGAGGTGGGGCTGGGGCGATGGCACCTGTGCCCCACAGAGAGGGCTCTGAGTGCCGCGTCTGGCATGCATGCCATAGGTTTACCATCACTGCCCTATACATACAGACAGATAGATGGGTAGATGGATGGATAGACGGAGAGGGAGAGGGAGAGAGAGAGAGAGAGAGAGAGAGAGAGAGAGAGAGAGAGAGAGAGAGAGAGAGAGAGAGAGAGAGAGAGAGAGAGAGAGAGAGAGAGAGAGAGAGAGAGAGAGAGATGAAGATGGAGGTGATAAAGGATGGATGGATGGATGGATATAGGCAGAGACAGACAGATAATAGGTCAAAGATGAATAGAAGGATGGATGATGGATGATAGACAAAGAGAAACAGACAGAGCCAGCCTTCCACTGAGCTGAATGATGGACCCTTCCTTTTTAAATTGCAATTTCCAAACATCTAATAATAAGTCCATTCACGGTGGGTTTAAAGAGATAACCCCCCCTCTTAGATAATGGTTCACTGTGGTTGACTTGGCATAATTCTAAATCTGATTCCTTCCAGTGATCTCTTGATGGTGCGTCTATCAAATCAACTTCCAGCATTCTGGACCAGCCTGAAGGGTTGTCTGCTACATTTATAGTTTCTTACCCAAGAAATATATTAATGTCTTGAGTTAGGTCAGCGGTTCTCAACCTATGGGTCGCGACCCCATTTGGGGTCGAACGACCGTTTCGCGGGGGTCGCCGGACACCGCGGTCTGCCATTTTGTTTTTTTTGTTTGTTTTTTGTCACGCACGCCGCGCATGTGTGGTTCGGGCCGTCGCGCACGCGCCGCGCATGCGCAGATCGGCCCATCGCGGTCCGCCATTTTGTTTTTGGGTTTTTTTTCGTCGCGCGCGCGCCACGCATGCACAGATTGGCCCGACGTGCACACATGCACGTACCGGGGTCGCGCCGCGCATGGGCGGGGCAAGTGGGGTCTCAACCTGAAAAAGGTTGAGAACCACTGAGTTAAGTGATCTTGTTAGTGTTGTTATTGAAGAAAGAGATGGCGCATTTCTTTTTTTTATATTTGGTCTTCTTTTAAGCCAGGGGTTCTCAACCTTGGCAACTTTAAGACTTGTGGACTTCAACTCCCAGAATTCCTCAGCCAGCTTTGCTGGCTGAGGAATTCTGGGAGTTGAAGTCCACAAGTCTTAAAGTTGTCAAGGTTGAGAACCCCTGTTTTAAGCTGACGTTTGGGTATTGGATCGGTCTGGACCGCAGTTGGCAGGATTGTCATTGGGCTCCTTCAAGCAGCCTGTTTGAAAACCATTTTAACCGTTTGTCTTTATCTGGCTTGATTAATTTATTCGTACGGCAGCTTCAGATTTACAGAAACACGAAGCGAAGGGATTGAAAATAGAATGAAAACAGAATGCAATGCAATAAGCTCACCCACTCAAGATTCCTTGACTCATCCATCAAGGCAGGAATTGTGGATCTAAGCAAGGGCTGATAGAAAGTTTATATATAAACAGCCCAGTGATGTTGTACCACAAGGGTTCAAAAACTGTCGCCTTGGCTTTTCTGTCGGGAATTTAGAAGGAACCTTTAAAGAATATGTCCTTTTTCTTGCAGTATTGACTAAGAAGCCAGCTAAATCTCTTCCCCTACCCTTTTACACAAAGGAGGCACTTAACAGAGCTAATTATCTGGGTTAATTGCCTGCATAAGTAGGATTGTTTAAAACAGATAGCATAGATTGACAGAGCTTTATAAGCTGCTCTTCTTCTTCTCCTTCTCTTCCTCTCCTCCTCCTTTGCCTTCTTCTCTTCTTCCTTCTCCTCCTTCTTCTTTATTATAAAAACATCTCCTTTTCTTCCTCCTCCTCCTCCCCCCCACCCAAATTCTTTAAGTTTACTGAATAAAATGGCCTTAAAATTATATTAACTCAGTTAAATATTTGTCCAATCTTGTTACAATTACAGTTCGGCAGCTCTGTTTGGGAGGACTCCACCACCGGCCTCCAAGATCTGTAGCAAAGATTCCATCCAGACAAGACCAGAGGGACATTGGCCAGGAGAACAGGGCTGGGTCTAGTTCATCTAGACCCAGGGGTAGGCAACCTTGACAATTTTAAGGCATGTGGACTTCAACTCCCAGAATTCCACAGCCAGCACTGCTAGCTGTGGAATTCTGGGAGTTGAAGTCCACATGCCTTAACATTGTCAAGGTTGAGAAACACTGATCTAGACCCAGGGGTAGGCAACCTTGGCTCTTTGACTCGTGGACTTCAACTCCAGAATTCCTGAGCCAGCATGGCTCAGCTTGGAAACCTGTCCCTTTCCCCTCAGTGTGGCTGGCTCAGGAATTCTGGGAGTTTAAGTCCACGAGTCATCAGAGCAAGGTTGCCTACCACTGCCCTATACCAGGGTAGGCAACCTTGGCTCTTTTATGACTTGTGGACTTCAACTCCCAGAATTCCTGAGCCAGCATGGGGGAACTATGGCCCCCTCATGATTCGTGGGCTTCAATTCCCAGAATTGCTGAGCCGGCATGACTCAGCTTGGAAACTTCTCCCTTTCCCCTCAGCGTGGCTGGCTCAGGAATTCTGGGAGTTGAAGTCCACGAGTCATCAAAGAGCCAAGGTGGCCTCCCCCCTGATCTAGACCCTTGTAGGACCATCCTAACGTGGGAACGCACCAACCTCTCTCCCAGATGGTGAGCCATTAGGCGCATGAAGTTAGGCCTTGAACAGAGTCAGAAAAATGGATGTTAGCTCAGCGGATCCACCGTCATTTCTGTCCCTACTTCAGCTATTTTGAAGATGCTGAGACAGAAATGGTTTTCAGAAGCCCCGGCGTGTTTAAGAGACCATCAGTGAAAAAACAGAGAGAAGCTGTGAGGATAACCGATCAAGGCAGCTACAGGCTTAGGAAGAGAAATGAAGTGGGACAGGAAAATGCCTATTTTCTGCACTCGTGCCCCGGTTTGAAGAACAGATGGCTTGACTGCGTGAGGCGAGATTTATCAAGGTATCTCCAGCGTTAGCTTTGCAAGCACGGCGATCCATTTTGACTTGGGCTAAATGACGATTGTGATTCCTTGGAGAGCCATGAACGATGGAGGTCATTAGCTTGGGGTGGGGGGGAGCCAGCTTCTCTGTGCTCAAGAAGCAGTTATTCCTTGTTTTCTAGACTTGTCCCTTTTTAACCGCAGAGAGGCTGAGTTCACTTATTTAGGATTGTATTCCTTAACAGAACAGAAAACAGAATTATAAAGTTGGAAGGGACCTTGAAGGTCTTCTAGTCCAGTGGTCCCCAACCTTCTGGACACCAGGGATCAGTTCCATGGAGAGACGTTTTCCGACGGACCAGAGTAGGCACGGTTTCACATGCTGCCTGCATCCCACGGATGGGGCTTTGCTTGTTTGGACGGCCCAGTTTCTGGCATGCCATGGACCGATGCTGGTCCACGGACCAAGGGTTGGGGACCCCTGTTCTAGTCCAACTTCCTGCTCAAGGCAGGAGTCTCAACCCATCCCAGTCAAATGGATGCCATGTCTAATTCTGAAAACCTAGCAATGGAGCACCCAGAACAGCAGGAAGCCAAATCTTCCATTGATTAATGGCTCTCCTTGTCCGAGCAATTAAACAAAGCAGATCCTACATCTCGAATTTTGTTTTGTTTTTTGATTTCTTTATCGGTTTATAATATAAAATACAAAAGCACAAAAGAAAATAATGGGAAAAATAGGGGAGGGAAAAGGGAAGGGAAAAGTGTAGCAAAGAGGGGGGAAGAAAGAAAGAAAAGAAAGAAAGAAAGAAAGAAGAAAGAAAGAAAGAGAGAGAGAGAGAGAGAAAGACACTGACTTCCGACTTCCTTCGATGCAGTAGAATAAGATAATGACATCAAACCTCGACTTTTTACTTTTACATAATAAGATAAACTAGTAAATAAATATAAATAATCTCAACTCATATTTCTATAACAACAAAGCTGTCTAATCAGCAAAACTCAAAATCGAAGTTTCATTTTTTTTTCCTCCTTAAGCACAAAGTCCAGAAGTGGTTTCCAAGTAGAAAAAAAAGTAATTGTATTTTTGTTCTTTAGCCATCTCTGCTAAGATAAACTAGTAAATAAATATAAATAATCTCAACTCATATTTCTATAACAACAAAGCTGTCTAATCAGCAAAACTCAAAATCGAAGTTTCATTTTTTTTTCCTCCTTAAGCACAAAGTCCAGAAGTGGTTTCCAAGTAGAAAAAAAAAGTAATTGTATTTTTGTTCTTTAGCCATCTCTGCTGACTCCCATCAACTTTTGCAGCTGTTTGTCCTGTTTGTGGGAATCAAAAGTGTCAAAATTCAAGGAAAACCTCAAAATCGGTGTGATGGGCTTCCTATCAAACTCTGCACCCAAGAGAGGTTTACCACAAAACTTAGATGGGTAATCAATCCTCCTAATTTTGGTGGCCGGTTTATTGTTCGTCACCTGGTTGTTTGAAGCTCCATTTTGTCAACTGCAAAAGTTGAGTCTGGAAGTAATAAGGATACCCAGCCACTGATCACCACTTCACTTTTTATTGGAAGAAAAGCCCTTTTTTTTTCTCCCTTCATTCAATCAGGACTGTGGGTCAAAAGGGTTAATTGTTTGGTATGCTTGCTTAAGCATCTGTGGAAAATGGCTACCAGATTGCTCCAGATCTCCCTCGCTTCGTGAAATCATATTCAAGGCCCAAAAAAGAAGAAAGAAAAGAAAAATAGCAAGAATGCACAGGAAATACTCTAGCTATAAAGGCCCTATGTTGGAGATAGAGCCTGCAGGGAGCTGCTGACACCGAACGAGCCAGGAGGGAACAAAAATAGATGTTACAAACATAGAGGTATCTTGAGAATTGGCTCATAATTGCTAGGGTTTTCTTCCTTCTTCCTTTCCTTTCAGTCTTTCTGGAAGTCTTAAGCATGCGTGTCTGACAAAAGCGGTGTGGGGTTAACACATTGTCAGTGTCATGACACATTCCTGATCTGGAAGTGAAGACACAGAAGAGATAAAAACAAATAGATAAGGGATGCAGAGATTGGTCAGAATACTAAGGCAGGGGTCCCCAACCTACGGCCCACGTCCCTGTACCGGCCCATGGCGTGTTGGCCACCAGGCCACGGGAATAGCTGGGGACACCCTCCCCCCTCGCAGTAGTACCACTGCGTGGCCACTAGGTAGCACCACCACCATGGTCACGCGGGTGCCAGTGGCCCATTTGTGCATGTGTGCGGGCGCCAGTGGCTCATTTGCACATGCACGTGGGTGCCAGCACCACTCCCGTGGGTGCGCGCAGCCTATTTGTGTGTGCAGGTCATGCGCCCACACATTTCTCTGTTCCTCCCAGGCCACCAAGCTGGAAAGGTTGGGGAGCTCTATATTAAGGCATCAGCTGCTTGGTTTGGTTTAGTTTAGCCGATTGTAGGAATGCAGCCATTATAGTTATGATTTGTATGAGCCTTGCAACTGTAGTTTATTGGGGTAGAATGTAGTCTGGATTGCCAAGAGGGAGGGGCTGCTTTTTGGAGGGCAAAGAAGCAGTGGAGCTTAGAATATCTAGTAAGCAGGAAGAGGGTTAAAAACAGCTCCTCCCTAGCGATTCCCAGTATATATCTGTAGTTGCACAAATAGTTGTTTAGTCCGGCAAGATTCTGTCTATAGGTTAGGAACAACAATAGAAATTGAAGTAACTTCGTGTGTCATTCTCGGTTCTTGGGACCCTGACATTTATTCAACAAAGAATTGGGGTTAAGATAATGTGTGAATCCAGATGAGATTGTCCATGGCATAAGTTGCTGAGCCAATCTTGTTTAGAGTTCTTTTACTTGTAATAGATCTTTGAACCCCACCCCACCCCCCCTTTGACACTTCTGGGCTGCATTTGAGCAATCTTTCCACAGGATCTGAGAAGACAAATGCTGCTTTTCCTGATGAATGTTACCAGGAACGAAGTATTTCATTACATCATTTGTATGACAGTGTTAGAGTTATCCTCAGCTGTTTTGAGTTACGCCGCCTTCGCAATTGACTGATTATGAATTTTTCAATGCCAACGGTGTTCAAGTGGTGCTCCAGTTGTTTTGGATTGGGCCCAAGGCGCCTGTTACTATTAGTACTATGGTTTGTCGCACAGTCAGACAGATGTTTAGACTGTTTGGCCTTTTTTTTTATCACCTATTGAGTCCTTCCCAAGGAAGTGGGAATAAGCAAATGTTGTTGTTTTAGTGGTGTTCAAAGTATTGTCGCAAGATGTAAACTGTTCCAAGTAAAGCTACCGTACTTTTTTGCAAGTGACTGATGGTGATCTTTGTGAAGGCAGATGGTGTTCAAATAGTGCTCCAGATGTTTTGGGATTGTACCCAAGGCACCTATTACTATTGGTACTATCCTTGCTTTCTTTTGCTATAGTTGTTCTACTACTTGCAGGTCTTTGTATTTTGTGATTTTTCTGTTGTTGTTGTTGTTATTATTATTATGTCATTTCTGTATTTGTCTTGTCCTGGTTTTGAGCCACCTAGAGTCAGGAGTTAGTCAGCACCCTAATTTGATGAATGATAAATAAATAAAAGTGATTGACTGTCACATCTACAAGTATGTCCCACCTTTCCATTTTTCATTGTTTTATTCCAACATCCAGGCCATCCCATTGTCTCCTTCCCTTATCTCCTAAGAGAGCTTCTCTTAAGAGTGGCTATCCATTCTTCTAGTCAGAGATCTCAACCAGGACAGAACAGAATAACAGTTGGAAGGGACCTTGGAGGTCTTCTAGTCCAACCCCCTGCTCAGGCAGGGGACCCTAGACCATTTTGGAGGACAAATGGCTGTCCAGCTCCGTGCTACTATTCATGTGTGGGAAGGTTTTCAAAGAGAATCCTGCAGACATCCTTAACCCCTTGCCACCTTGCCGAACCCTGCGAAAGCTATTATCCCCGAAGAGATGGATGGCCCACACCTGGAAGACTGCATGCATCCAGTTTTGGTCACCACATTACAGAAAAGATGTGGAGACTTTGGAAAAGTCCAAAGAAGAGCAACTAAGATGATTAAGCACCTGGAGACAAAAACATACGAAGACGGTTCCAGGATTTGGGGAATGGCCAGTCTGCAGAAAAGGACTAGGGGGGACATGACAGCAGTATTCCAGTATTTGAGGGGCTGCCACAATTTAGTCCTTTAAAGCACCAGAAGGCAGGACAAGAAACAATGGATGGAAACTAACCAAAGGAGAAGCAACTGGAAACTAAGGAGAAACTTCCTGACAGTGAGGACAATTAACCCAGTGGAACAACTTGCCTCCAGAAGCGGTGGATGCTCCAACACTGGAAGTTTTAAGAAGAGACTGGACAGCCACTTGTCTGAAATGATATAGGGACTCTTGCGGAGCAGGGGGCTGGACTAGAAGACCTCCAAGGCCCCTTCCAGCTCTGATTCTGATTCAGAAAGACGAAGAGCGTCCTATCACGATGGAAACGTGGGAGGGAATCTGGGTGAGGAATGTAGAATTTACGAAAGCGCAACATTTAAGGGAAAACTTCTACAAGATGTTCTATAGGTGGCATCTAGATCCGAAAAAATTATCATATATCTATCCTGACACCCAACCTAATGTTGGCGGTGTGGCAATGGGGAGGCTACATATTTTCATGCATGGTGGACATGTAGAAAAATTAAAGCCTTCTGGAGGAAAATATGGTGGACACTCCAAACCATTCTGAAAAAGCGTATTGAATTTCTACCTCAGGTTTTTTTGTTAGGGATCATAAAAGATTGCACTACCACAGAGACGAACTTGATTCTAAACTTGATCACAGCGGCAAGACTGCTGGTGGGACAATACTGGAAGAGGCCAGAAATACCGCCTATTGAAGAACGGACTTTGAAAGTAATAAATTTGGCAGAAATGGCGAAAATATCAGCATACTTGAAGGATCGCTCAAATGAACAACATATGATAGACTGGAAACAGTGGATAGACTATATACAAGAGAAACACCAATCAAATAAAATGTATCTGGCGTATAGTTGAGGCTAGACGTGAGGAGTGAAGAATGTTTACCAAATTTGACATATACAAAGACTAATACTTACTGATGTATTTTATGATCTATGATGAATGCTTCTTAATATGTTGTTATGATTAAGGTTGAGTGCTTTAATAAAAAATTTAAAAAGAAAAAAAAAAGGAAGACGAAGAGCGATTCACAGTTAGAATCGCTTGGCATGAACCCCGATTTTATTTTGTCCCACCATGGGCAATGCCAGAGACCTTTGGGCTACTTCACACCTGGCCTTAAATCAGTTCCAACCCCTTACCTTCTGCTGCTCTTCTCAGCCAGGTTGGACAAGGATGATTGCAATTTTCATTGTGTTCTTTTGATTTACCATTGTTTTTTTATGGCTGTAGAGGCAGCTGCAAAATCGAGGGAAATCTCATAAAGCATATATTACATACATACACATATATACATATACACATATATACATATACACATATACACACACACACACACACACACATATATATATACACACACACATACATATATATATATATGGCATAGGTGCTTATTCCGCAGAGGAGACTGTGTAAACAATATCACATCCCCCGAGTCGCCCAGTATCTGTACAGTTAAGTGGTAACAGCTTGAGAAATGAATTTCTTCGTGCGTTTGAAATGAGCCCCCGGGCTAAAATAAATTGGTGACATTTTGTAGCAGAAGGAGGAGGCAGAGTAGGGGGAGAGGAGGAGGAGAAGAGGAAAGGGCATGAATTAGAAGTGAAGAGAGAGAGGGAGAGGGAGAAACATATGAGAGAAAAAGAGAGAAAGGAGAGAGAGGGAGAGAGAGAAAGATGAGAGGCAGAGAGAGAGAGAAAGAGGGAGAGGGAGAAAGAGAGAAACAGAGAGAGAGAAAAATGAGAGAGAGAGATGAGAGAGAGAAAGATAAAGAGAGGGAGAGAAACATAAGAGAGAAAGATGAGAGAGGCAGAGAGAGAGAAACATATGAGAGAGAGAGGCAGAGAGAGAGAAAGGGAGAGGGAGAAAGAGAAACAGAGAGAGAGAAAGAGAAAGAAAAATGAGAGAGAGAAAGAGAAAGAGAGGGAGAGAAACATAAGAGAAAGATGAGAGAGGCAGAAAGAGAAAGAGAAACATATGACATATGAGAGAGAGAGAGAGAGAGAGAGAGAGAGAGAGAGAGAGAGAGAAGGAGAACCAGTTTGGGAAACTGTGGGACTACAGCCATAAGTCTGATTCATTTGCCTTATCACCATCTGAAAGTAAATAAATCTCCCACACATTTTTTTTGTGGGGGGGGGGAAGTGCTCTTCATAATGGGTTGACAGATTGCAGGGGCTGTTTGGAGGGCGACTAGACCAAACACGGACTAGACCAAACATGCTTTTCTGAAAGTTCAAGGACGCCAAGATCCAGAGGGACCTGTGTTTAGCTTCCAGGCTTGATGGCAGAGGTGCTGCTGAGGATTTTCTTGAACGAATTATTAGGTTCCTCCTCCTGGCCGTGGGCAGCGATGGCTGCCCACTTCCTCCTTTCCTGTCTCCTCCGTCTTATTTCCCTGCCCTTCTTGGAGGTGGGTGAGGAAAACAGCTGGGATCCGGTTGGCCATAGGCTACGCCGGCAGAAAGGAGGAAGAGGCTATGAACACCTTACAGGCTTAATGACAGATGTTCTAGGATGAACTTTCATGGAGTGATAGCCCGCTTTGTACAAAAGCGTTTGCAGTGATTAGCAAAGTAAAATCTCTCCCGGTGACAGAGGCTCCTCCCCTCTCATAGGTAGAGGCAGACTTGAGAGGCAGTTTAGTCAAGTGGTTAAGGCACCAGCCTAGAAACCAGGAGACTGTGAGTTCTAGTTGCACCTTAGCCATGAAAGCTGGCTGGGTGACTTTGGGCCAATCACCAGGAGACTGGGAGTTCTAGTCCCATCTTGGCTACGATAGACGGCTGGGTGACTTTGGGGCAGTCACCAGGAGACTGGGAGTTCTAGTCCTATCTTAGCTATGATAGATGGCTGGGTGACTTTGGGCCAATCACCAGGAGACGGTGAGTTCTAGTCCCATCTTAGCTATGAAAGCCAGCCGGGTGACTTTGGGCCAATTACTAGTCCCATCTTAGCTATGAAAGCCGGCTAGGTGACTTTGGGCCAATCACCAGGAGACTGAGAGTTTTAGTTCCACCTTAGGCATGAAAGACAACTGGCTGATTTTGGGCAAGTCCTTTTTACTTATTCCATGTCATCAGGTTTACGACAAGTCCACCAGGCAATTCCTATTGCAACCAATGGATTTCTTAAAAAGGGAATCACAAAAACCTTGACAAGGGGAACGTGTTTAATCCAGCACCAGATCTATCTCTTCAGTCCATTTACAGTTGAACTTGCTTATTCTTCTTGTTATTCCCCCCTTGATGCACTGGGGACGTGGTAACCCATTTTCCTGACAAAAAAAGAATTTGGAGAAATTCTATAGTTGTGATATTTTGAAAACGGCCATCTTCTTTCCCAGTCTATATATATATATATATATTGCGCTTAGATCAGTGCTGGAGATAGATTCCTGCTTATCCCATCTTGTTCTCTGTGCTTAAGAGTTTGCATGATGCATCAAAGACTGAGTTGGTTTGTCAAATGTTTCCTTGTAGGTTCCATACATGTTGCTTCAGAAATGTTTGGGAGAGTCCTCTATCCGCAGGGAAAAGTGGAATATCAGCCAGGCCATCTTAGCTTCAGAACGTAGTCCGGTTCCTTGATTAGAACTAGCTGAAAGATCAACTCTGCTTGTCAGAGATTTAATCCAAAGCTTAGAGGAGCTTTGACATGGATCTTTCACTGGGTGATTTAGAGGCCATGTGAGAAGGAGACTCTCAGAGATAGCAGGCTAATTTTGGAAAATTAATTGGATAAGGTCTTCCTTCGTGATTTGGCTGGTAGAGGGAGGGGTGGGGTAATCTTCAAGCAAACCTTTCATATACTTGTGACTTAGTATGACGTCTCAGTCCCTTCTGACTTGTTCCAGGAATCCTGCTTCAAAGAAACCTTGGTCAGATGCAAAATCCACCATGCTAACATTTCAACATTCTCAATCAAAGCCTTTCAGAAACAAGAACAGAAGTTAGGGATCTGGAGAAGGCCTTTGTACAATTTTTTCCTGTGATTTTGGTAGCAGAGTTCTGAATGCAATGAGGAGAGACTTAGAGGAATATCAGTGGAAGATGATATTTGTGGCTCAGGGTTGAACTGCGCTCTCTGAACTTGATTGCTTCCTTGCAGACATTTCATGACCCAGCTAGGTCACATCATCAGTGCTAGAAGAGAATGGGATTTGTGGAGAGGAGAAAAAGGAGGAGGATTATGGGGTCCTTGTTGTTCTCTGAACTTGGTTGTTTCCTTGCAGACATTTCATGACCCAGCTAGGTCACATCACCAGTATTACAAGCAGGTAGCAAGGACCTCACACTTAGAAAAATAGAAAAGAGAATTCTAAATGTCTACTAGATTTATATCACATCTTTCCTCTTGGAGCTCAAGAGGAATTTCATGGGATTGGTCCTCATCCACCACCAGCCAACCACATTGGTATAGACTCAACCAGTAGCTTCGGTAGCTGTTGGTTGACTTGATCCATAGTCTTCCTGGATGTAGGCCAACACTTCCACCACTATTCTATCCATATAGCAACTTTCTCCAACTCTGAAGCTCTTTAAATGTGTTAGAGGCTGATTCCAGTTCTCTTGGCCAGCATAAGTCAGTTAAGGACTATGAACTGGGGAGATCTTCAAGAGAGTAGGTTGAAAACAGTGTTCTTCATAAGAACATTAAAAAACAATCAATCAGTGGAATGACTTGAGAAGACTTGGGGAGGTTTAAAGAAGAGATTGGACAACCCTCTGTCTGAAATGGTGTAAGGTTTCCTGCTCAAGTAGGGAGGGGGGGGTTGGAAGTGAAGACCTCCAAGGTCCCCTTCCAACTCTTGTTATTTTGTTATAGCAAGGACACAACCTTCATCTGCTCACAAAGGAGCACGGGGCAAAAGCACCCTTAAAAGACAAAAGGACTATTCAGAGACAACCGAGTTGTCCTCTTTTTGCAAGCTTCTCAGCATTAGTATGCGTGGGGGAAGGAAGAAGAGGGCTTGCTAAAATAGAATTGTTTTGTTCTTCTCTTCAGTGTGTTAAATATTTATCATCCCAGAGGCCAAAGTGTCAGAGGGCCGGGGTGGAAGAGAAAAATGGAATCATGAGGTCCAGATTGTTAATTATCATTTGTTTTAGCTGTCAACAACCTTCTTGCCTTGTCCTTTAGCCCACTTTCCTTTCTGTCTCTCTCCTTCCTCCTCCTTATCGTTGCTAGGCTTGCTTTGACTTGGCCGTTTCTCCCGCCATGCCTTTCATTTGTAAACCATCCCCAACCCCCCAGAGAGATTTCTTCCTCTGCTAGCAGCCATAAAAAGTCCCCTCTCCCACTGCCTTTTTGCCATTAATCAGTCCTCGGGCAGCCTCGATAGGGTGTTAATTTGTAAACTCGGTGGACAGGCAGCCTGTGATAAGTTGCAACAGCTGCTCACATGTCCACCCTGGGAGATGGCCTAGATAAGCCTCGGAGACTGCCAAAATTGCACGGGAGTAATGGAGTAGAAAGCAACAGACTGCAAGGAAATGATAGATAGATAGATAGATAGATAGATAGATAGATAGATAGATAGATAGATAGATAGATAGATAGATAGATAGACAGACAGACAGACAGACAGACAGACAGACAGAGACAGACAGACAGACAGACAGACAGACAGACATGATAAAGAATGGATGGGTAGATACATTAGATATAGCTAGCTAGACAGATTAGATAGAGATAGATAGATAGATAGACAGACACAGAGACAGACAGCAGACACAGATAGACATGATAGAGGATGGATGGATAGATAGATAGATAATTAGATATAGCTAGCTAGACAGATATAGAGATAGACAGACATGATAGAGGATGGATGGATAGATAGATTAGAGATAGATAGATAGATAGATAGATAGATAGATAGATAGATAGATAGATAGATAGATAGATAGATAGATAGATGCCAAGACTCAACTTCCAGTTCTTCAAGGCTAAGGTGAGGCTTGAACTCCTGGTCTCCCGCTTTCCAGTTCAGTGCCTTAACCACTAGACCAGAGATCTCCAAACTGGTGGACTTCAACTCCCAGAATTCCTCAGCCAACTATGCTTGCAGGCCCCTCACATTCCAGGGCACACCCCTTGCTGCCTTGTTGGTTTAGTGGGGGGGGAGGGGAGGGGAGTTGGGAATTGAAGCAGGTGAGAAGTTGGCAGGGGGGGTCTTGCCTGTCAGATGGGGAGAAAAACATGAAATAAAAGCGACAGTTTACCCTGCAAGGACCCTGATCCATCCATTGTGGGGAGAAATTGCTCACTTGGAAGCTCCCTGTTGGCTCCCTTCCGTTCTTCCTCCCCCCCTCCCCTCCCACTGCCTCTCCACCTTCTGCCAAGTCTTGTCTGGCAGGCCATTTGCGATGATAAAAGGCAGGTTCCTGGCAAACATCATAAGAAGGACTTTGTTCTGACAGGCCAAATCCAAGGTTGCCTTCCCCAGAGGTTGATTTGTCTTCCTTAGCTTCACAGAAACAGAGACACGAGGTGTGAATGGATGGCTATATCTGTTGGGTAAGGAGGTGTTGCATCAAGAGAAAGAGGAGAAGATTTTTTTTTGGGCGGGGGGGGGGGCGGAGAACGGGGGAAAATGAATGGAAAGGTGAGAGTCTTCCGTATATCCGTTGTGTGCCAAAGCATTTGGCTGTTGTCTTTTATAAACATATGAATGGTTGCTGGAATTGGGTCTATCTATTTATCTTTCTCTCCATCATCCATTCATCTATCTCTGATCCATCCATCCATCCATCCATTATCATGTGTCTCTATCTAAAGTGTCTACCTGCCTGCCTGCCTACCACCTGTCTGTCTATCTATCTATCTATCTCTATCATCTATCTATCATCCATCCATCCATCCTCTATCACAGCGGTTCTCAACCTTTTTCAGGCCAAGACCCCGACCTGCGCCACCCATGCGCGGCGCGACCCCGACCTGCGCCGCCCATGTGCGACACGACGGCCCAAATCGCGCATGCGCGGTGCGGCAGCCCGAATCATGCATGCGTGGCGCGACGGCCCGAATCGCGCATGCGCGCGCGCGACGGCCCGAATCACATGCGCGTGCGATGGTCTGCATCGCGCATGTGCGCCGTGACGGCCCAAAGCGTGCATGTGCGGCGCGTGCGCGACGGCCCAAACTGTGCATGCGGGGCGCGTGTGCGACGGCCCAAACCGCACATGCGTAGCGACGGCCCGAATCATGCATGCGCGGCGCGCGCACCATGGCCGAGAGGAAATGGGGGGGAAAATGGCAGACTGCGGTGTTTGGCGACCCCGGTGAAATGGTCGTTCGACCCCAAATGGGGTCGCGACCCACAGGTTGAGAACCGCTGCTCTATCATGTCTGTCTATCTAAAGTGTCTATCTATCTTTCAATCATCCATCCATCTATAATCTATCCATCCATCCTGTATCATGTCTGTCTATCTAAAGTGTCTGTGTGTCTGTCTGTCTGTCTGTCTATCTATCTATCATCCATCCTTCCATCCATCCATCCATCCCTCTAATCCCTCTATCCATGTCTGTCTATCTAAAGTATCTCTCTCTCTCTCTCTCTCTCTCTCTCTCTCTCTCTCTCTCTCTCCCTACCTACCTACCTACCTACCTACCTATTCATTCAGTCAGCCATTCATGTACTGTATCTATCCCGCCTGTCTATCTGTCAGTCCGTCCATCCATCCATCCACCCATCCATTTTTCTTTAAAATGCTTTTGGACTGAACGAAACGCTGTAGAGTCCTTTTATGGATAAATGGTTGTCAGTTCTGGTTGCTGAGAAAAACCTTGAGCAATTAATTTGAGCCGTGCTGGATTTCAGCCGGGAAACGTAGACTGATGAAAGTAACCAGCATGCAGCTAGGATGTTCTGCTACAGGTATACCAGAGGCAGGGAAGTACATATTTTAATAGCCCTCCCCCCCCTCCTTTAAAATGGGAGGCTTTTGCGCTTTCGGTATCTGCCCTGAAAGTTAAACATCTACTAAAAAATAAATAATAAGGGCTGAGCTGGGAAAGTGCAGGTCATTTGGTGATCGTTCAAAGTTAACAACAGCAGTAAAAAAAAAGTGACCTATGACTGTTTTTCACACTTATGGCCATTGCAGCATCATGTGGGCCACGTGATCAAAATTTAGAGGCTTGGCAACTGACTGGTACTTACGACGGTCGCAGGGTCCCCGGCGTCAGGCAATCCACTTTTGCTACCTCCTGGCAGGCAAAGTCAGTGGGGGGACCAGCTTCCCTTAACATCTGTGTTACTAACTTAACAACCGCAGGGATTCACTTAACTGTGGCCAGAAAGGTCGCAAAACGGGGCAAAAACTCACTTAACAAACATTTCACTTAGCAACAAAAATTTGGGGCTTAGCTGTGGTCCCACGTCCAGGGCTGCCTGTACTTTCTCCCCAGGTACTTAACAAAAGAAAACAGAGGGGGAAAACCAGAATTTTCCTACAGGAAAATTACTTGTCAACTTACGACGACAATAGGGCCCAAAATTTCCATTGCTGACCAAGGCAGTTGTTCAGTGGGTTGGCTTAAGCGAATCAATAAAATAATTAAGTGAATTGTGTGGCCCCTGAAGTGAATCTGGCTTCCCCCACAGACTTTGCTTGTCCCAGGACCCTGGGATGCTGCAACCATGGTTTGCCAGTTGCCAAGCACCCAAAGTTTGATCACGGGAGCATGGGGATGCTGCAAGGGTCGTAAGAGTGAGTACCAGGTCATAAGTGCTGTTCAAACTTTGAACCGTCATTAAACAGATGACTGTAAGCCAAGGACAATCTGGAATTGCATATTCTGGCTTGCATTCATAAGCATAAACTGTAGCCTGACTCATTTCATCCTAAGCCAGTTTGTTCACCGAGAGTTATCTACAAATAATGGCTATTATTATTATCTACAAACTGGCTATTAGTTGGGTTTGCAAAAAAAAAATTATGGCAAAATTTGCTACAGTTCTGTCCGTGGCTTTGTGTTTAATCCTTTGGCTACAAATCAGGAAAGCATTTGTAGCATTTAAATCCTAAATGATGATGGTTTTGCCTTTATTTTTAAGACCTAGCCTCTTTTTTTAACTTTCTGCTACATTTCTGCAACTTTTTTGCTCTCTTCCTGCGAAACAGCCAGCTTAACAACAACAACAAAAAGAAAGCTAGTCAAAATATCTTTTTCTTTAGAAGAGCAACAGGGTAGCCGAGGAAGGATGCTTGGCAGAGTTTTCTAAACAAAGATGCAGAATTTGCAAAACTTACCTTCCTACTGGCCTAACAGCCTGGTAGTGGAGGTACTTCTATTTTGCTTTTGAAGAAATCCTGCAAGAAAAAAAAGTTCAGAAAGTCAAGCAGAAGTTCACCATCATGACAGCTCCCATCCCCAACAGCTGGTCTTGGTGAAATCTGGAAAAAAAAGCCGATGGGAAAATAATTTGTGGATGCATTCACATCACTCTTGGTTTCTTTGTGGTTTAGCTGATGAGAAAAAGCCAGAGTAGTTTGCTTAATGGTGGATGATGGTGGCGGTGGTGCAGTGGGGGGGGGGATGATGCAAAGAGTAGTGGGTTATGCTGGCTTGCACAAATTATGCACTTTGTGGAAGCACAGTGGACCTGGTTATGAGATGGAAGCTCAGCCTACAGATGTTCGAAATTGTCCATCTGAGAGAGAGAAAGAAGAGAAAAGAAGGGAGAAAGGAGAGAGACGCGAAGAGAGGGAGGGAAAAGGAAAGGAGAGAAGGTAGGAAACGAAGAAAGGGTCTTCAAACTTGGCCCTTTTATGACTTGGGGACTTCAACGCCCAGAATTCCTCAGCCAGGCATGCTGATCTAGAGAAAGGAAATAGAAAAAGGAAAGGAAAGGAAAGAAAGAAGTAGATAGGAAAGAGAAACAAGAAAAGGAAGAAAGGAAAGGGTAAGGAAGGGAAGGAAAGAGGGAAGGAAAGAAAGAAAGAAAGAAAGAGAGAGAGAAAGAAAGAAAGAGAAAGAAAGAAAGAAACCACTTCTTGATTGGGCCACAATTGTCTGAATAACACTCGCCCTGCCATGACTGGCGTGAGGTGGAGCTGACCTGCTTTGGTCGGATGCAAAGACACACAGACAGAGCTTTGGTTTGGATAAAAGATTTGGCCCATGATCTGGGTTTATTTGTAATGGAAACGTGCGCTGCTTTCTCAAAAAGCATATTTATTCTGGCAGAATGATTATCTGACAGGCGTCCTCCGCATTGCCGACATTCGACATTTCTCAGCACGGCTGATAATGATCATTTTTTGGGGTCAGCTTTATTTGCCTTTGGTTTAACCGCTCGGCTAATGCTTGGCTAATATTCTCCCGCGGATGAAAATCCTTTTCGACTCAACAGTTTAGCCCGTCGCTGACGAACAAAGCTTCCCTCTCTCTCTCAGGTGCCTTTCAGTTTCGTTCATCCCCTAAATCCTTTCTTGAAAGATCAAAGGACCACGATGGTGGGATGTTGTTTTAATTCTGCACGATGAACTGAGAAATTGCACAATTCCAGTGAAGGAACCCTTTCACAGATGCCAAATAATTACTCTGCTGATTTTGCTCAGTTGCATCCCCAGATAGGAAAGGGTGAAAGTAAAAGGAGGGTGGGGGGTGATCCAAGGCACCCAGCGGCTTGAGGGGGGACAAGATGGCACCCCGCTTCTCCCTTCCATGACACAGTCTCCTGGAAATAAGGAGGGTCCTAGGAAAGGAGAGGGAAGCAGCCAGGAAAATTAGATGGGACCGCCCTAGACCTGTTTGTCTATTCATCCACCTGAGTCAGTTTTTCCTCCTTGGTGCGTTGGATTTTCTTGTGTTTGCGAGGGAGGAAGGAAGGAAGAAGGGAGGGAGATAGGGAGGATGGGGAGGTAGGTAGAAAGGGAAGGAAGGAGATAGGGAGGGACAAGGAGGTAGGAAGAAAGGGAAGGAAG
>JARGCV010001032.1:25000-44396 GCA_034064705.1 Bothrops alternatus
TTCTGCTTCCTCTCCTCTCTTCTTTCCTCCCTTCCTTCCTTCCTTCCATCCATCCACCCATCCATCTCTTTTCTGCTTCCTCTCCTCCTCTTCTTTCCTCCCTTCCTTCCATCCATCCACCCATCCATCTCTTTTCTGCTTCCTCTCCTCTTCCTTCCTCCTTCCTTCCTTCCTTCCTTCCATCCATCCACCCACCCATCATCTCTTTTCTGCTTCCGCTCCTCTCCTCTTCTTTCCTCCCTTCCTTCCTTCTTTCCTTCCTTCCTTCCATCCATCCATCCATTCACCCATCCATCTCTTTTTTGTTTCCTCTCCTCTTCTTTCCTCCTTCCTTCCTTCTTTCTTTTCTTCCTTCCATCCATCTATCCATTCACCCATCCATCTCTTTTCTGTTTTCCTTCCTTCCTTCCTTTTTTCCTTCCTTCCTTCCTTCCTTCCTTTTTTCCCCTTCCTTCCTTCCTTCCTTCCTTCCTTCCTTCCTTCCTTCCTTCCTTCCAGCACATATATTAAGATTGAATCTTGACTGTTTTTCTTGACATTTCTTTTCTGGTTAATTTTTCTTTTTTTTTTCTTTTTTTGTTTGAAAATCTTTATTTTCTTGCTAAATCACCTGTAACATTTCTTAAGATTAGTTGTTGTGTTTATGATGGATGAAAAACTACACAGTGATTTTTTTTATTTGGTTCCCACTCCTCTTTTTTACCTGTTTTTGACATTTGGGGATTACTGGACACTTGACCAGCTGGCTTTCATCCATCTTATGAGTCACAGAATACTGTTTCCAGTTGAGAGAACAGATTTCTAATCTGTCTCTTCTTGAGCATGGAAGTTCACGTTCTTCTCTTGCTACTTTTGTCCATATAACATACCTATAACATTAAATATATCTATTTCTTCTTCATCATCACATTTTTCTGATATTGTATTGACTAACATTGCTTGTAAATTCTAACATCTTCTCTATCCAGTTCATAACTCAATTGTATTTGCAAATATGGTCACCTTATTAGACCAATTCTTTGTTTTCCCAGCTCTTGTTTTCATTTGCTTTTCCCTTCAGTGTTCAAAATATTACGATTATCCCAACAGTAGTTCCACTGAGATGAGTAAAGGCTTCCCTTGTTGAAAACCATCCTGTTATTTTCATGTTTCCCATCTCGTAAAAAAAAAAAAAATACATCATTCTAAGTATAAATCGGATCTTTCTAAATATAAGAAGACTTTAGAGGTCTTCTAGTCCGACACTCAAGCAGAAGACCCTCTACCCATTCTAGACAACTGGCTGTCCATTCTCTTCTTAAAGCCCCCCCCCCGCAATGGAGCACCCACAACCTCTGGAGACCAAGCGTTTAAATAACACACTGTGTGTATGTGTGTGTGTGTGTGTGTGTGTGTGTTATTTAAACACACTCACGCAGTCTTAACCAACATTCTCCTGCTGTGCTAACCTGTCACAATAAATCATTTTAAAGGCTGGAAATGCAAAAACTTCAAGAGAGAGAAAGCATGCTGTTTATTTCAGAGGGGTCTGAGGAGTTTGAAAGGGATGTCCCCTTCCTTCGCCTGGTGGCTAGCGGGCTAGCAGTGAAATGCAAACTAACAGTCCTGTTTAGCTTATATAGCCTTCTACAGCCTTCTCCTTCCATCTAGGGAGGGACGGAGGGAGGGAAGGAAGGAAGGAAGGAAAGGGAGAGAAGGAAGGAAGGAAAGGGAGAGAAGGAAGGAGAGAAGGAAGAAAGGGAAGAAGGAAGGAAGGAAGGAAGGAAGGAAGGAAGGAAGGAGAGAAGGAAGGAAGGAAAGAGAGAGAAGGAGAGAAGGAAGGAAAGGGAGAGAAGGAGAGAAGGAAGGAAAGGGAGAGAAGGAAGGAAGGAAGGGGAGAGAAGGAAGGAAGGGGAGAGAAGGAAGGAAGGAAAAGGAGAGAAAGAAGGAGAGAAGGAAGGAAGGAAGGGAGAGAAGGAAGGAGAGAAGGAAGGAAGGAAAGGGAGGAAGGAAGGAGAGAGGAAGGGGAAGAAGGAAGGAAGGGAGAGAAGGAAGGAAAGGGAGAGGGAAGGAAGGAAAGGGAGAGAAGGAAGGAAAGGGAGAGAAGGAGAGAAGGAAGGAAGGAAAGGGAGAGAAGGAGAGAAGGAAGGAAGGAAAGGGAGAGAAGGAAGGAAGGAAAGGGAGAGAAGGAAGGGAGGAAAGGGAGAGAAGGAAGGGAGGAAGGGGAGAGGAAGAAAGGAAGAAAAGAAAGAAAGGGGAAGAAGGAAGAAAGGAAGGAGGAAGGACATCCAGGATTGGTCTTCTCCTGCCTAAAGTCTAAACCCGGAGTTTTAGGCTTAACTTTGGGTCGTCCTTCTCCCGTGTCTTTCTCCTAAGCTTTGGGAGAGGCCTGGAATCCATCAAAGCCATGGAAAGATTTTTATTTTTTATTTTTTTTATGGAGAGAACCAGTAGTTGAGTTTGCTAATTAGATTCCCGTTTGGCCAGAAGAGTTTGATCCTGGCTGGATCTCCAGTGACAGGACTGACAAGTGATCTGGGAAGGAATCAAAGGAAAAACAGCTTCTCTTAATTAGCAGCAGCCATTCCAAGGATTTGGCCAGAATGGAAACGGCTGGTTGAGAACTTGGGTTTCAACCCAACGTTTAATGGTCCAAAGATCAATCGAGCTGTCTGTCTGTCTGTCCATCCATCCATCCATCCAATCAATCTATCTGTCTGTCCATCCAGCTATCCATCCTATTTATTCATTCTATTTGTCTGTCTGTCTGTCTGTCTGCCTATCTATCATATATCTATATATCCATCCATATCATTATGTCTCTTATCATTTAACATTATCTATCTATCTATCTATCTATCTATCTATCTATCTATCTATCTATCTATCTATCTATCTATCTATCTTCTGTCTATCATCTATCTAATCTTGATCGTTTTCTATATTCATGTCCTATCTCTCACTCTTTCTATCTATCTATCTATCTATCTATCTATCTATCTATCTATCTATCTATCTATCTATTATCCATCTTCCATCCGTCTTCCATCAATCCATTCTTATTCATTCTATCGCTATCATTTATCATCTATCTATCAATATTCATCCTGTCTATTCATTCTGTCTGTCAGCGTCTGTCTGTCTTGTTTGTCTCTGTCTATCTAGCTGTCCTTCTTGATGTAGTCATCTATATTCCTGTCTATCATGAATCTCTCCATCTATTTTTTTTTCTTTCAATGATTTTTAAATACATGCCGGTTGACGAGTGTCCAAATTTTTTAGGAAATCAACCGCAAGGAGCCTGCGGCAATCGCAAGCCCGGGGGCCGATCCCAAGTCACTTTTTTCAGTTGCCATTGCAACTGCAAACGGTCGTTAAAACGAATGGCTGCAAGGCGAGAACTGATTGTATCAACACAGGTCACAACTGAACTCCCTTATTCCTGACCAAGCCTTCCCATAAGACTCTATAAAGTCTCCTAGATTCTCTAGAGGTCCCCAACCTTTGGGGCACCAGCGACTGGTTCCATGGAGACAGGTTTTTCCGCGGACCGGAGGTTGTGTGGTTTTGTGTGCTGCCTGCATCCCACGGATGGGGCTTTGCTTGTTTGTGCCTGCCGGTTGCTGGCATGCCGCAGCCCGGTGCCAGTCCATGGACCGGGGGTTGGGGACCCCTACTCTATGGTCTCATCACATTTCTGCTCCCCCTGCTGTGGCCTTCCGAGTCAGGGTGGAGTGGAACACACACATACACACCCGCAACCCCTGAGGTCAATTTTCAATCAGTGCATTTTGTCTCTTTGTCAGTAAAAGCTTAACTTGCATAGACCCGAAATGTCAACAGGAGGGCAGCTGATGTAGCAGAGCAATTTATGGCCTTAATCTCAACAGCAGTGCAGTATTGTCTGAGACAAGACACAACCCGACACAACTGGTTGCCAGCTAAAAATGTCCCTGGCTGAGCCAACCTTCCCAAACTCTCTCCATAGTATTAGGGTGAAAAGTTGAGCTGATAAACCCCAGAGTCCTCTAGTGAGCACTCGGCTGTTATTTTAAAATTATTGGGGTACCGAGTCCCTCTCCGGGTCGCAAAATAAATTGAAGTAATACTATACAGTAGGAGATAGGAAGTATTTAATTATTTACCTGGGCATTACAGACCGAAATTGCTTTTTGATTTAATGCATCCAAAGGCAGGGCCGTGTTTTTCAGAGCAGAGCAGAGAGAGAGAAAGATAAGAAAGGAGAAAAAACAACAACACTGTAGCATCTCCCCAAATTATTCTTGGGGGCATAAATATCTTTGCAAAGTGCCTTTTTTTTTGAAGATTTGGTCCATTTCCTGGAAATAGTTTACATTTTAAATGTGGCCCTGTTAAATATTCTAGAAGGCTTAACAGCACGCCAGACTAAAGGATAAAGAGAACAAGCCTTCAAAACAAATAAATTTGTCTTGCTGGCATAAACGTTGTATAAAGATGATTTGTTTTCTTTAATTATATAGTCGATTGTCAGGGAAGGGGGAGAGAGAGAAAGGAAGGGGGGGCAGAATATATAACCAATGTGCTGTGGGCTCTCCCCCAGCAGCCAAGTTTTAAATTTTGCAGTTTGGAAAGAAAGTCAATTAAAAGAAGCTATAGGGTTAGGTGGAAAGGCGTTTCAATAAATAACTTCAACCCTCAACGAATAACAATTTACATTACCTTGAACTACAGGGGTTTTTGGAGAAGAAAAATCAAATTAACTTTTCATCTTTTCTCCCGGCTTTGTTTACTTTTCCCTCTTGTTTGGCTTAATAAACATTCACTCCTAACGAGGCTCTACCGTTTTACCGAGTTTGGCTTTTTTAAACAGCCCTCTGAAGCTAAAAAGCAGTCAAACTTTGTTTGGTTTGGTTAGCAAGATTAAAACGTTACGACTGGCAGTTAACTGGGTCCTACCGACATTAAACCACAGTTCAGGAGCCATGGAAAACTCTGGTTTTCTACTGCACGCATAAGAAGCTAACACAATCCTGGGTTGTATCAACAGAGGCATAGAATCAAAAATCACGTGAACTGTGAGTACCGCTTTATAAATCCTTAGTAAGGCCACACCTGGAATACTGCGTCCAGTTTTGGTCACCCCGTTACAAAAAATATATTCTTTATTGACTGCTCAAAGTTACAACAACGGGGAAAGAAGTGACTTTACATCCCATCCTTGCACTGGTGACTGTCGCAACATCCACCCAAAGACCTGTTCAAAACTTGAGCACTTAGCAATTGGCATGTATTAAGGATGTTTGCAGCATCTGGTCGCCATTTCTGATCTTCCCAGCCAGCTTCTCACAAGCCAAGTCACATTTTTTCAGTGTCATTGTAACGTTGGACCATCACTAAGCCGAGGACTGCCTGTATTTATGCCGCTTCCCTTCTCTTTTTCTCCTTCTCCTTCAATCTCTCACATCCAGGAACTAACCAGGTTGGGTGGACTCTGGCTAGCTTAGCCTCTGCAGTAGGAACACAACTTTGACCCGCCAACCTTTTAGCAAAACACTCTTGGTTGATCCAGGAGGGGGTTTTTTTGGTGGGGGGGTGTTTTGCACTCTGTGTTTCCATAACTCCCTTTTTTTTAAAAAAAAAAGTCAAAAGTTAAAAAAAAAGGTGGATAGAGAAAAATTCTTTTCTCTATCACACAATACCAGGACAAGGGGGCACTCCCTAAAGCTCATAGCTAAGAAAGTGAGGACAAATAAAGGGAAATATTTCTTCACCCAGAGGGTCGTTGATTTATGGAATTCACTTCCAGAAGAGGTCGTGACAGCTGTCAGCCTTGACAGCTTCAAGGCAGGGTCAGACAGATTCGTGGATGCCAAGTGTATCGGTGGTTATTAAAACGGATGTCCATGTGCCGCCTCTATGTTGGTTGAGGCAGGCAGGATTCCCTTGAGTACCATTTGTTGGGGGTCAAGGGAAAGGGAGGGTTTTGCCTTCTCTTTCTGCTCAAGATCCCCATGTACAATTATGTTCTTAAATGCTGTCTGAATATCCTTCCTCACTTTGCATCTCCATAGGCTTCCTTTTCAAAAATAAATAAAAAAATAAAAGAAGAAGAAGAAGAAGAAGAAGAAGCAGCTTTTGACACGTTATCAATATTAATCTGTCCCTCACGTTGTTTAATGGCCCATTAGGGATTCAGTCAGCAAGCGCCTTAACCCCCTGCTCAGCGCAGGTCACCCGGTATAATAGAGGCCAGAGGAGCAATTGACAAGTAATTTGACAAGTTAGCGGGGTGGGGGGGGGGCGGCTTTGGGGGGGGTGCCTGGACATGGAGGAAGGGGAGGCTTGGTTTGACCCTTGAGGTCATCGTGTGTTTCCTTTTGTTCGGTCAATGAAAGTGATCGATGTGAGGGCCAGCCGGGACCGCAGATGGGGTGCTTTCTCCCTTTTGTCTTGCATCTTTGCCTGGCCAAAGAAAAAAATTCTGAATTTGTGACCCCCCCCCTTTCTGTCCTCCCCCCCATCCCCATGGCAGGGAGGTCAGGCTGAGTAGAGAGAACACTATTAACAAGCGGGCTGTTCTTCCCTTCTCCGCCTGCCCCACTGATGCACAATCCTTTCCCCCCCCCTTTCCACCTCCCTCCCTCCCTCCCTGGGAGTCTTGGGGGCACCGCTGATGAGCAGGAAACTGTGCTCGCCCAATCAATCCGTGCAGCGAGTGGTAATAGTTCATTCTCCACAGCAATCCCAGGGTTGACATGTGGTATGTTTCAGTAATTGATTTTTATATTAGCTTCATTTTGAGATGTGTAAATCCTTATATTGCTCACAGCAGCCTATCTTGTCCTAACCGAGCACAGGAGAGCGGACAGTCAGGGGTATCGCTCATGCTCTGACAGCCCTTACTTTTCATATCCATTGGTCTGTCTGTCTGTCTGTATCTATCTGTATGTCTGTCTGTCTATCATGTCTGTCTGTCTATCTACCTAGCTGTCTGTCTGTCTGTCTATCTATCTATCTATCTATCTATCTATCATCATCATGTCTGTCTGTCTATCTACCTATCTATCTACTTATCTACCTATCTATCTATCTATCTATCTATCTACCTATCTACCTATCTACCTATCTATCATCATGTCTGTCTGTCTATCTACCTATCTATCTATCATCATGTCTGTCTTTCTATCTACCTATCTATCTACTTATCTATCATCATGTCTGTCTGTCTATCTACCTATCTATCTACTTATCTATCTATCTATCTATCTATCTATCTATCTATCTATCTATCTATCTATCTCCCTCTATTTCTCTATCTCTTTATCTATATCCATCTCTCTCTCATCTCTCTCCATCAATCTCCATCCATATTTATCCGCCTGCCTGCCTGTCTATCTACCTATCTACCTATTTACCTACTTAGCTAGCTAGTTAACTAGCTATCTGGCTATCTGTCTCTGTCTATTGGTCTGTCTATCTATATCTCTGTCTTCTATCTATCTTACCTATCTAGCTACCTACTTACATAACCTTGTATTTATCTCTCTCTCACTCTCTCTTTTTCCCATACCTGTCAATCTACCTACCTACCTATTTATCTACCCACCTCTTTGTCTGTCTGTCTGTCTATACGTTTGTCTGTCTGTCTGTCTATCTACCTACCTACCTACTTACCTACCTACCTATCTAATCTTTTATCTATCCATATATATACATATACACACACAGGGCCCATCCTTGCATCCTTCTGGAAATCCCTTAAAATAGGACTGTCTCAGCAGGGTTGAGATGGCTGCCTTGTTTTTGCAGAGAGTACAGTGCTTCAAATTGGCAAGATTCTGTCTATAAGTATGGAACAATAAAGAACTCAGCCTGGAAGAGTCATCACATATAATACATATGTACGTATGTATGTACATACATCACCTATCCATATAGGTTGCCTACATTTTGATCACGTGACCCTGGAGGTGCGGGGTCCAATCACTAGTGCAAGGCCCAATCGCAAGTCACTTTGTTGGGCAGCCATTAAACAAATGGCTGCAACCGAATCTTGAAAGCCTGACTCTCCACCCGTGTTCCACAATGGTCCTTCTGGCTCCTTAATCTGAGTATTGACGTCACCTCTTGCTCTGTCTCAGCACGAGATGCTTTTCGGCCTTCCACACCGAAAGCCACAGACCCTGTGTGCACGTGCCACGTGTGTCTCTCTCTGTGTGTGTGTGTGTGTTTGTGTGTCAGAGAAGAGAGAAAAAATCCAACTTCCTTTTACCCCGTCTTCCCTTCCACTGCTGGAAAACCCACAACCCACCTATTAAATAATTAACGTCCCCGTTGGGAGGCCGCGAATCAAAAGTTGTTGTGTTCCAAAATTTACTCTGGCTCCGAACGGCACGGTTGACTGTGTATTCTGGCACCTAGGAGTGGGATTTTATCCCCACTTTGGATTCCCTCCGATTATCCCGTCTCCAAGACGGGACTGAGAAGCGGTGTTCCCAGCCTGGCAGGGATTGACTGTTATTTCAGACCAGGAATGATGGCCAGCCGAGGGAGAGGAACAGCCCGTTACTTGATCTGTGTTTATTTTTCATGGATGCGCCCCAAAAGCACATTACAGCAGCCAAGGCTGGTGGGGAAGGGGGGGAGGTCTCTCTTAAGGAGTAATTGTGCCCAGACAGCCTCTTCCCTCTACTTGACTTTAATGAATGCCTAGGCTTATGCGCTCTCCAGCTCTGGTGGCTTAAGTAAAATATACATAGACCTTGGAGAGAGCTTAGGAAGACCTTTGTTGGCCTGGAGGAAGGAAGAGGGAAAAGACTTCATTGGGGCAGTAATTAATTTCACATGTGGCCTCCCGAGTCGGTTGATCGGGGACTCGCACACCACAGCAGCCCAGTGTAACATGTAGCGCCATGCTCTGGCTTGGGACTTCCATAACATTTACGAAGAGTTCATAACAACCAGAGTTCAAAGCACCGAGTTTATTACTGCTACCTCTTCACCAGATTTTAGTCAACTAACGGACCAAACTGACAGGCAGTAGATTTCAATTCAGAATAGAGTTGGAAGGGCCCTTGGAGGTCTTCTAGTCCAACCCCCTGCTCAAGCAGGAGAACCTAGACCAGCGGTTCTCAACCTATGGGTCACGACCCCATTTGGGGTCGAACGACCGTTTCGCGGGGGTCGCCGGACACCGCGGTCCGCCATTTTGTTTTGGTTTTTTTTTTTGGCTTTTTTGGGGGGGTTTTTGTCACGCGCGCGCCGCGCATGCACAGATCGGGCTGTCGCGGTCCACCATTTTGTTTTTGTTGTGTCGTGCACGCGCCACGCATGCGCGGTTCGGGCCGTCGCAGTCCTCCATTTTGTTTTTTTTCCCGTCGCGCGGCTGGGGTCACGCCACGCATGGGCGGGGCAAGTGGGGTCTCAACCTGAAAAAGGTTGAGAACCACTGACCTAGACCATTTCAGACGAATGGCTGTCCAGTCTCTTCTTAAAATCCTCCGGTGATGGAGCACCCACAACCTCTGGAGGCAAAGCCATTCCACTGGGTAATTGTCCTCACTGTTAGGAAGTTTCTCCTTAATTCCAGGTTGCTTCTCTCCTTGATTAGTTTCCATCCATTGTTCCTTGTCTTGCCTTCTGATGCTTTGGAGAATACGTTGACCCCCTCTTTCCTATGGCAGCCCCTCAAATACTGGCATACTGCTATCATGTCACCCCTAGCCCTAGTAATTCATGGGGGTCTGGACTTGGGTGCTTCTGGGAATTGAAGTCCACCCTTCTTCAAGTTGTTGAGGTTCAGAATCCCCAAGATAAACCTAGAAAAAGCTTTGCGCTGTATTTGCTGAATCAGATCTTTCTCGTTCATAGCAAGGCGGGCGAAATCTGGTTCTTTTGATTCCCATCTAAGAACAACTCCGAATATAATGAAAAGAATCCATAGCTGGAATAAACCGCCTTTGAAATGCCACATAATGAGCATTTGGGTTTCCTCATAATGCCAAACTGCAGCACTCTGTAAATCCTCTTTTAATGGCCAAAAGAATAAACTTTGGCGTTTCTACCGTGTTTAAACCAAAATATAATTTGTTCGCTCTGGCCCCCAACAGCTGATCCTACTTAAAACTCACCACTTAAGTGCTCACCAGTCTTATTACATGGAAATTATCATCTTAAGCCCTCTCGGGGAGTTTGTAACAACGGCCTGTCTTTTCATCCAAAATAAACAAATAGGCATCCATTTGCTGGGTTGTGCATTCTCTTGAGTATACTTTAACCAGGAACCTGATATTTACAGAGCTGTTATTTTGCTTGGTTTGCCCATTGGAGAGTCGTCCAGGCCTGCTGGAAGGCCCACCTACTTGTCCTCCAAACCCTGTCATTTGGGTTAGGAACAAGATTGCTTCATTGTGGCTGTGGCTAGAACGGAAGATTTTGATTGGGAAGAATCTCCCATAGGCTGTGTTGCGCTAGCTAGATGATGAGTTGAAGAATGCAATCCAGATTTTGGGGATGGGCATTAAGATGGGTAGACAGGATCATCTGCAATGGAAGAGTAACTCAACGGTTGGGCCGTGGAGTCCTTGTTGCGCTCCTGAGCTCGACTGTTTGCTTGCAGATGTTCCATTACCTGTCTAGGCAGCATCATCAGTGCTGGGAGTGGGATGTGCGGGACTTGGTTGTTTTCATGCAGATGTTTCATTACCCAACTAGGGAACATCATCACTCTAGAAGAAAATGGGCTTTACAACATACATGAACAAATCATGGTGAGGTGGTTATGGAAGCATCTGAGCCATCACCATAGGGCAGGGGTAGGCAACCTTGGCTGTTTTTATGACTCGTGGACTTCAACTCCCAGAATTCCTCAGCCAGCCATGCTGAGGGAAAGGGAGAGGTTTCCAAACTGAGCCGTGCTGGCTCAGGAATTCTGGGAGTTGAAGTCCACGAGTCATGAGGAGACCATACTTTCCCCCATGCTGGCTCAGGGATTCTGGGAGTTGAAGTCCACGAGTCATGAGGAGACCATAGTTTCCCCCATGCTGGCTCAGGGATTCTGGGAGTTGAAGCCTACGAGTCATAAAAGAGCCAAGCTTGCCTACCCCTGACCTAGGGGTTGATTTGTAGCTTTTTTCAAGATTCAAGAACTTTGCATGTCTGAAAGCACAATTCTCCCTCTGTCTACTTTACAGCCTGAGAAACTAGGGCGGGTCCCTTCTGAGCCTCATGCCTTACCCACCATCCCCCTGCGGGCTAGATTGTGTTTTATGTTAGCCCTTCCCCTGGCTGCGCCTCTTTGTCCAGTCTCCCAAGGTTGTTGTTGTTGTTGTTTGCCACCTACCATTTCAGCATCAGAGCTAGGAACTCTTCCCAATGTTGGATTGAATTTTCGGTTGCTATAGGAACAGGCTGCAAGGGGCACCCGGCCCCTTCCCTGTCTTGTGCTAGGAAGAACAACTTACACTTCTCCTTTGAGTGGTAATCTCCCATGCTGTTTTTGAAATGCTTGCTAAGGTAGCTTTGGGTTAATGTCTGAGACTCTCAGAGAGCTGCAGAAGACTTCTCCAGAGAGGAAGCCACCCACTTCCTCCTGAAACCTTCCCGATGGATTTTGCAGATTTTGTGGGCTGATTTATTCCGACCTCTCTCTTCACTCTTCACTCTTCACTCGGGGTGTGCAAATACCAGCAGGTTGTTTTCTGTCTTCTGTTGTGAGTTGCCATGCTCCTCATGCAGCCATCACTCGGCTATCCCTGCGCTGCAAACTTTTGCTAAGAACCTCCGTTCAGAACTGGACTGGATTAACTTTGGCTAAAGAAAGCAAAGAACTGGTTATTACAGGCTTTCTTGTTTTCAAAGTGTTAACTACCGCAATTTGAGGGAAAAGCCTGGTGAAGTCTAGCAGAAGGAAGGCGCACAGAGGCGGCTTTCAGTCGGGATGGTGATGAACAGCTGAGTAAACATACTTTCCCCATTTTTGCAGAAAATGTTGGGATTCATAAGGAGAGCAGAGATTTCTTCTTCTTCTTCTTCTTTTAAAAAAACCTACCCAAATAAACTCCCAACCGATGACGAAACTGGATTTATCTCAAGGGGCCAAGGATTATACAAGACGTGACCTTGTCTTACTTAATTTGTACAATAGTTGCCGCTTTGGCGAAACCTCCGTAAGAATAAGAGTTTTCAATGCAAGTCCAGCTGACCATCTTGTCTGCTAATTTCCCCTCTGCCGTTGTTCCAGCCTTGGAGTGTTCTTAGTGGGGGGGGAAGGGAGTCACTTTTTTCAGCGCAGCTTTAACATCGAATGCTCACTTAATAAATGGTTGCAAGTCGATGTGATGATCCCCCCAGACACGTCTCCAGATACCCCTCCAGAGGTCAGCTCCAGGGAGGATGAACCAATTCCAGGCATGTCTGGAAGTCAGTGGCTCCGAGCAGCCCACCAGGAGGGGTTTGGCTGAAGCACAGCCGCAGCAGGACAGCCCTGAAGTTGTGCCCCATTTGACAACTTTTCTTGCCGCTTTTGTTAAGCGAATCGCTGCAGTTGTTAAGTTAGCAGCACGGTGGTTAAGGGAATCTGGCTTCCCCACTCACCTTCCTTGTCAGAAGGTCGCAAAAGGAGGTCACATGACCCCAGGGACACCGCAAACCATCAAAAATGTGAGCTAGTTGCCAAGCATCTGAATTTTAATCGCGTGACCCTGGGGATGTTGCAAGGGTCATACGTGTGAAAAACGGTCCTTTTTCAGTGCCGTTGTAACTTCGAACAGTCACTAAGCGAACTGTTGTAAGTTGAGGACTACTTGTATACCTCCGTAGACGAGCAGATGGCCCTGATTCTTGGTGGCCTCTCAAAATTGGATCAAGCTACCTCCCGTGGCCTTTGATTTGGGTTTTTCTTTCTTTCTTCTCTCTCTCTCTCTCTTCCTTTTTTTAGCCGAGCAGGCTGTTCTATTCGTTTGAGCATTAATTGCTTTGGGGGCCTTCCACGCTATTGATCCATCGAGGCCTTCAATTCCAATGCAAGGCTGTGTCAGGGATTTAATTGGAGCGATTAATAACTCAACAGCCAGGCGGGAATCAATAACCGGATTTCCAAAGAGGGAAAAAGAAAGAAAAGCAGCTAGGGAAGGACGCGCTCCCCGCTACCACCAACCTCTCCTTCTGTCATGTGGCATCTGATGGTTGGATGTTTGGACTTCCTCGATTAATTAAAATAGATAATTGAGTTGTACCTTTTTAAAAGGCTTTGACCTGATTACTCAGTACATGAGAATTGTCTTTTGTGTTGTTGATTTGAGCCATCCCGAAGAGCACCCAAATAGCCCAGCCAGCCAATAAATGCCTTCTTTTTTTTTTTTTTTGGCCTGCGTTGTGGGTTATGTGTTTGTTTTTTTCTTTAAAGGAAAAACAAAGCTTGTCTTTCCTTTTCTAGTCAGTGGCCTCTTACGTCATGGGTCTGGGAAAGCCGGTTAGCCTCTGCTCGCGAGCCAGAATGAAAGGATTTAACCCTGCTGAGTTTTGATCCGCGTTCGAGGCCAAGATTTAAAAAGCCGCCCGTGAAACTTCCAATCTCATTACCGAAAGAGGCTTCTGCACTTGCTGCAGGGGCTGAAAATCCCGTTTTTAAGCCCTGCTCTGGGGGGGGGTTGCCAGCCACTGACATGCCCTGCAAACACGGCGTGACTTGACTTTTCTGCAGCTTTGAATGGCGCTCTTTTGCCTTTTGATATCCCTTGGCCCTCGGTCCAGGCTGCTTCCATTCATCTCTCATGGGGTGTTTCATTGCATGCTTCCAGTTAATCCCCTCCCTGGATGCAGCGTGGTCCTTCCCAGGAACATCTTCAAGAGCCCCCGAAGGTGCAGCTTGCCGTTTCGTCCATCCAGGGGTTTGCCAGCGGCATCCTTTAGGCGAGCGGAAATCCTCCCCCTTCCGTCCTACATGTTTGCCCAAACCAATTGAGCTGTTTCTGAATGCAGGTCGTCCTTGACTTGACGACAGCGTGTTTAGTGACCATTCGAAGTTACAACGGCACCGGGAAAAGGGACCGCTTTTCACCCTTACGACCCTTGCAGCATTCCCCCGGGGTCGCGTGATCAAAATCCAGACAACTTGGCAACTTGACTCCCAGTTGTGACGGTTGCAGTCTCCCAGGGTCACGCGATCTGCTTCTGCGAACTTTGGATTGACAACGGAGTTCTTTGGGGAGACAGCATTTTAGGAGTGTGCGAGGCACTTAGCTGAATTTGCTGCTCACAGTGCAGGGATGGGGAAACCTTGGCTCTTTGATGACTTGTGGACTTCAACTCCCAGAATTCCTGAGCCGAGGTTCCCCACCCCAGGTCTAGTGCAAATGCCCTTTGGTCACGCATCACGTGTCCAACTCAAGCATGCCACCAAGACCGTCACGAGAGCAGGCTTCAGGCATTTCACTAAGGAGCTTAGAGGGCGATAGGGTTTCCTTTGAGTAGATTATTCCTAAATTGGGAGGCCACGGTTTGGAAAAGGGCCATCAATTAAATTCATCAAATGAGCTGTAATCCATTAATCCGATACAGCTGCATGGTTTTGGGATGGGGCTAAAGCAGCTGATTTGGAGACAAAAGAGCGTTTTCGAGGCAGCGTGCAGGTACAGATCGGAGTTGGGCGTCGTGTTGGATTGGATTTAAAAGAAGGCCTTTGGGGCAGGAGAAGCCAGCACCTGTGTGGAGGAGGCTCCTACTACAGCCCTGCCATCTTGAAAACAGATGTGGCTGCTTTAATGAGCTGCAGACAGAGGCTGCATTCATGGTCCCATGGAAGGAAGAGGGACTAAATCCAAACATATGACCAGGAATGGTAATTGGAAGTGTTTCCACATGGGTACAAGCATGGAAGAACACCATTCCGTGGTGATCCATAGTGGCGCAGTAGTTAGAATGCAATATTGCAAGCTAACAAGCTAATTGTGTCTGCTGCCCGGAGTTCGATCCTGACCGGCTCAAGGTTGACTCAGCCTTTCCATCCTTCCGAGGTCGGTAAAATGAGGACCCAGATTGTTGGGGGCCACGTGCTGACTCTGCAAACGGCTTAGAGAGGGCTGTAAAGCACTGTGAAGTGGCATATAAGTCTAAGGGCTATTGCTTTTGTGACAGACAGACAGACACAGCAGACAGTCAGTCAGATAGGAGCTGTGGTGGCACAGTAGTTAGAATGCAGTATTGCAGGCAAACTCTGCCCATAGCCAGGAGTTCAATCCTGACCAGCTCAAGGTTGACTCAACCTTCCATCCTTCCGAGGTCAATAAAATGAGGACCCAGATTGTTGGGGGGGGCAACAGGCTGACTCTGTAAACCGCTTAGAGGGGGCTGTAAAGCACTGTGACAGAACACAAATGTTGCTAGTTTCTGGCAAGATCTGTTTAACTTAATTAAATCAGGGCACAAAGGGTAGGGATACATATGTGTTGTTTAGTTTAGTTTAGTTTATTCACACTTATATGCCGCCCTTCTCCGAAGACCCAGGGCGGATCACAACAAGAATACAATAACAATTTTAAAATTAACCACATTCATACCACATACAAACACAATCAATTCGCAGCCGCTGATGGCGGGACACTCTTGTATGTCACCACAATTGCAAAAAGCAGAAGTCACCGGATACTCCCAGTGATTTCATGGACACTTCAGGACAGGACAAACATACACAGGTGTTTTGCTCTTGCCACCTTCTTCCAGGACGCTTTCTCAATGTCCTGCTCTACATCCCACCCCAGAATTTAACAGACTAACAGAGTTGGAAGGGACCTTGGTGGTCTTCTAGTCCAACCCCCTGCTCAGGCAGGAGATTCTAGATAATTTCAGACAAACGGCTGTCCAGTCTCTTCTTGAAAACCTCCAGTGATGGAGCATTCACCGCTTCTGGAGGCAGGTGGTTCCACTGATTAATTGTTCTAACTGTCAGGAAATTCCTCCTTAGTTCTAGGTTGCTTCTCTCCTTGATTAGTTTCCATCCGTTGCTTCTTGTCCTGCCTTCAGGGGCTTTGGAGAACAGCTTGACTCCCTCTTCTTTGGGGCAGCCCCTTAGATATTGGAACAGTGCTATCCAGTCCCCCCTAGTCCTAGGGGACCCCTCGGACTAGAGGACCTCCAAGGTCCCTTTCCAGCTCTGTTATTCTGTCCTTCCCGAGGCTCTGCGGCTTTTTTTACAGCCCCACCAACTGCAATCTAGCAGGTTAAATGATTTTAGCCACCCAGTTTATGAAAAGTGGCAAGTGCTCGCTCCAGTTCTTTTCCCGTTCGGCAGGGCTGTCAGAGGGAATAATTGACAGTGGCAGCTGTTCGGAGAGTGTTTAGACGGTGCAGGATGATGGCCCTTGACGGACAGCTCTGCACAAAGGAAGGGAAAAGCTGGAGGTGGGATCCGTCCGTGCTGGGGTCCCGGAGAAGCATTTTCCTTAGAAGGAGAAAAAATTTTGGGGGGGGAAATATAAAAGGAGCTCGACAAAGCAGACTCTCCAAGCCCACAGCAGAATTTCCAATGCTGCTTTCTCGAATCCATCGCCTTCTTTCTGTGGCTCGGAAAAGCCGTAGGTTTCCCCAACTGGCCATATGTACCTACATCACCGTGGGATATTCATGTCCTTCCCTCGGCCGTCTGGGGGCTCCATTTTCCACCCTTTCTCTCTGTTAAATCACCATCTCTCGGTCATTCAAGGCCCCTCTGAGTTCCGTGATGGTTAATTCCAGTTATAGACTTGGTAATAGAGTAGAGCTGGAAGGGACCTTGGAGGTCTTCTAGTCCAGCCCCCTGCTCAAGCAGGAGAACCTATACCGTCTCAGACAGGTGATTGTCCAGTCTCTCCTTAAAAACCACCAGTGATGAAGCGCCCATGATTCTGGAGGCAACTTCTGTTCCACTGGTTGATTGTCCTCACTGTTAGGAAGTTTCTCCTTAATTCCAGGTTGCTTCTCTCTTTGTTCAATTTCCAACCATTGTTTCTCGTCCTGCCTTCTGGTGCTTTGGAGAATAACCTGACCCCTTCTTCCTTGTGGCAGCCCCTCAAATACTGGAACGCTGCTATCATGTCTCCCCTGTTTCTTCTTTTCTTTAAACTAGCCAGGCTCAAGTCCTGCAGCCGTTCTTCGTATGTTTTAGTCTCCAGGCCTTGGATCATCTTACTTGCTCTTCTCTGAATTTTTTCTAGTTCCACTGTAGTTATGAATATGAATTAACTGCCAACTCACTTAACAAATGTCTCACTTAACAAAAGAAACGTTGGGCTCCAATGTGGTTGTGCGTTGAGGACTACCTGTATCTTAACCCATGGTGGACATAGCCTTTGGTGCCAGCGTCCTCTCCGTGGAACGATGAGAATTGCAACTCTTCTCTACTCGGTGGAAATCTCACTAGGAGAAACGTTTTGTTCAGATGTTGCAATGAAAAGAGGCAGGATTGATAGAAAGCCATGTGTTCGATGACTCGACTGCTGGTGGAGACACGTCCAGTGGGATGTAGGAGATAACATGGTGCCTTTTTGTTAAGGAACATTTGGTGCTCCGTCCTTCCTTCCTTCCTTCCTTCCTTCCTTCCTTCCTTTCTTCCTTCCTTTCTTCCTCCCTCCCTCCCTCCCTCCCTCCCTTCTTTTGCCATCTCTCTTATACCTCCTTCCAATGGTGGGATTCAAATATGTGAACAACCAGTTCTCTGTGTGTATGCCGCTTCTGGAAGTCCATTCTGGGCCTGGGCAACAAAAAATTAGCTACCGGTTCTGCCAAACTGGTACGAACTGGCGGAATCCCAACACTGCCTCTTTTCCTTCCTTCCTTCCTTCCTTCCTTCCTTCCTTCCTTCCTTCCTTCCTCCCTCCCTCCCTCCCTCCCTCCCTTCCTTCCTTCCTCCCTCCCTTCTTTTGCTATATCTCTTATGCCTTCTTCCAGTGGTGGCATTCAAATATGTGAAAAAACCAGTTCTCTATGTGGATGCCGCTGCCAGAATTCCGTTGTGGACCTGGGCAACAAAAAATTAGCTACCGGTTCTGCCAAACTGGTACGAACTGGCTGAATCCCAACACTGCCTCTTTTCCTTCCTTCCTTCCTTCCTTCCTTCCTTCCTTCCTTCCTTCCTTCCTTCCTTCCTTCCTTCCTTCCTCCCTCCCTCCCTCCCTCCCTCCCTTCTTTTGCTATATCTCTTATGCCTTCTTCCAGTGGTGGCATTCAAATATGTGAAAAACCGGTTCTCTATGTGGATGCCGCTGCCAGAATTCCGTTGTGGGCCTGGGCAACAAAAAATTAGCTACTGGTTCTGCCGAAGTGGTGAGAACTGGCTGAATCCCAACACAGGTTTTACCTCTCGTTGACATCTGTCCTACCAGGGGAAAAAAAAAAAGTGATCTCGACGACATGTTTCTTGATTCAAACATCTTCTGGGAAGTGTGGCTAGCTAATGAGCAAAGTGGTCTACTGGAGTTAGGAAGAAAGGGGAAAGTCGGTGGGCTCTAATCCCTGATGAACTTTCTGCCAAGACCCAATTCCTGATAACTGTCAAGAATGCTTGCGACGGAAAAGAACTGAAGCTGATGTAAATCCAGCTTCAATTAAGGTTGAAATATTGGAGTTGACTGCTGAGTCTTTGGCAAATTAGCTCAAGTGTATTATTGTGGCGGAAATTAACTACTCTAGATCTGCTGCCTTTGCGGGGTTTCTGTAGAAAAGTGCCAGCTGGTTTAGAAGCGGGCTAGAAATCAGGAATGCAGAATTGGGAACATCAGATGCCAGGGGTGGAACTAGAAACTCTGAACATGTAATCTCTTTTTTTTTTTTCTCCTTTGCAAAGCCTCCTTGGGGGCTGGTTTAATAGAGCCAGTCATCTTTGGGGCTCTTCCAAAATATAGCGATGGAAAAAGAAAAGACCATCTGTTAGGTGATTTATCTTTATGTAGTTAGCAGCAAGTTGGCCCAGCGAGTATTTTGCAAAGAGGTTCACGCTGACCTGTCCAAAAAAGTAAAAATGTAACTTGGCTTGCCAAATGTAAACAAGGTTTCTAGAGGTTTCCCCTGTTCTGTGCCTATAATACAAGGGGTGGGTGCTAAGCTTCTTGTGCGTATACAGTGGAGGAGAAGGTTTATAATAGAATGACAAGAGTTGGAAGGGACCTTGGAGGTCATCTAGTCCAACCCCCTGCTCAGGCAGGAAACCCTATACCACTTCAGACAAATGGCTGTCCAGTCTCTTCTTTAAAGCCTCCAGTGTTGGAGCATTCACCGCTTCTGGAGGCAGGTTGTTCCACTGGTTAATTGTTCTCACTGTCAGGAAATTCCTTCTTAGTTCCAGGTTGCTTCTCTCCTTGCTTAGTTTTCATCCATTGCATCTTGTCCTGCCTTCTGGTGCTTTGGAAAACAGGTTGACCCCCTCTTCCCTGGCGCTAGCTTTGTTTACCCTAACCTGTGGAAG
>JARGCV010001033.1:7500-10000 GCA_034064705.1 Bothrops alternatus
AGAAATTAATTGGAATGATGAGGCTCTCATGGAAATCTTTCTAGATGGTCTGTCTTCCCAGATCTTGAATGGATTGAAAGTTACTGAAATACCCGCAACCCTGGATGCATTATACCAACATTGTTTGGCTATTGAAGCGCGAACGCAAGCCATGGATGCCCGCCTAGACAAACAGATGGTTCCAGTCACCGGAAGTGCCAAGCCAGTTCCTGCACCACGCAGAGGATTCCAGACCCTATCTATCGCTCCACCCATCCCGGCACCCAGACGTATTTTCCAAACAGGACCGGCTTACACTGAGAGGCGCCCTGCACCCATGACCAGAGATGAGCCCATGGATCTTGGTGCAGCCAGATCTCGTTTGACCGAGGCTGAGAAGGCAAGACGGAGAGCTGAGGGCTTGTGCCTGTACTGTGGAGAGATGGGTCACTTCGTCATGGCCTGCCCTCAGAAAAGACGTGGTACGGCAGGTCCTACTCCTGTTCCAGCTCGGCCTCCCACTCAGCAGTTTCAAGCCACCTTGCCGGGAAACGGCCAGAGCCCGGCCTAATGGAAACATTGGGTCGGGCAGGCGCCAAACCCAGTTCCAGTTCCGCAGACGACGACCCCGGTCCTCCGAGACATCTGATCCTAGCAACCAATATACTTCTGGGAAATCATGCCCAGGGCATTCCGGCCCACGCCTTGTTGGATTCTGGAGCCACCACCAATTTCATGAATGAAGCTTTCGCTCGTCAGCATGCCATACCTTTGTGCTCCGTGAAACCGCCTATGTTGGTTGAGACAATCGATGGGCGTGAATTGTTGTCTGGACCGATCAAGTTTATGACCCAGCCCATACGCCTGGTCATAGGACAACATGAAGAAGCCATCCAATTCTATGTTACCAAGGGACTTCATTTCCCCTTAGTTCTCGGCCTAGCCTGGTTGAGAACCCATGATCCTTGTGTGGTGTGGTCCCAGAACTTTGTTTCATTTCCCAGTTTGCAATGCATAGACCACGTACGCCAAGTGTGTGCAGCCCAGCTACCATCCCACCCTGACATCACCTTGCCGGCCGACCTAGCGGACTTTGCAGATATATTCAATGAGAAAGAGGCAGACCAGTTGCCTCCGCATAGACCATATGACTGTGCCATTGATTTGCTACCAAATGCCAAGCTTCCAAGGGGACGCCTTTACTCCATGTCAGAACCCGAGTTGGCCGCATTGAAAGACTTTGTGGACAAAAACCTGGCCAGGGGTTTCATTCGTCCCTCTTCCTCGCCTTTGTCAGCTCCTGTGTTATTCGTGAAGAAGAAAACCGGAGATTTACGCCTATGCTGTGACTATCGCAAGCTCAATGCCATCACGGTGCGCAACCGGTACCCTCTGCCTTTGATTCCTGATCTCATGGACCGTCTCCGATCAGCGACCATCTTCACCAAGATAGATTTAAGGGGTGCTTACAACCTGGTTCGCATTCGAGAGGGGGACGAGTGGAAGACCGCGTTTGGAACCAGGTATGGTCATTTTGAGTATACCGTTATGCCCTTTGGACTCACCAATGCTCCGGCCGTCTTTCAACATTTCATGAATGACATCTTCCGGGATTTATTAGATCAATTTGTGGTGGTTTACCTCGATGACATCCTGATTTACTCCCCGTCACGAGCCACTCATCTTCACCATCTCCGGCGAGTTTTGCAACGCTTGAGGGAGCATCACCTTTACGCCAAGTTAGAGAAATGTCAATTCTATCAAACCACCATTGAGTTTCTGGGACATGTGATTTCTCCACAAGGCATCGCCATGGACCCTGGCAAGGTTGAAGCCTTGCAAACCTGGCAACCACCATGTAAAGCAAAAGATGTCCAAAGACTTTTGGGATTTGCGAACTATTACAGGATATTTATTCCGAGATTTTCTGCCTTGACTGCGCCCCTTACTCGACTGTTACGGAAAGGCGTTAAGTTCCAGTGGGGCGATGCCGAGCAACAGGCGTTTCAGACCCTCAAAAAGGCTTTTGTTCAGGAACCCATTCTCAAGTATCCAGATCCTTGTCGACCCTTTGTAGTGGAGGCTGACGCCTCAGATGTTGCAGTAGGGGCCGTGCTACTTCAAACACGCCAAGATGGCGGCCCCCTGTTCCCGTGTGCTTATTACTCCAGGAAACTGAGTCCCTCCGAACGCCATTATACCATTTGGGAAAAGGAACTATTGGCCATCAAGACTGCTTTTGAGACCTGGAGACACCACCTGGAAGGAGCCCGTTACCAAGTTGAAGTTCGAACTGACCATAAAAACTTGGAATTTTTGCAATCTGCCAGGAAATTGAATCAACGTCAAATCCGTTGGTCTTTGTTCTTCGCTCGATTCAACTTCAAAGTCACCTACATTCCGAAAGGGTACAACAAAAGAGCAGATGCCCTGTCCCGTAAACCTGAGTATCTACAGGTCAAGGATCCCTTACCGCTTCGAACCATTCTGCCTATCGAATCGATCGCAGCCGTGCATGATC
>JARGCV010001033.1:30000-35000 GCA_034064705.1 Bothrops alternatus
AACCTCGGATTAATCCATTTATCTTCTTGTTCTAAATCTGACTCATCATTTTGAGAATCTGATTCAGAATGCATACAAATCTCTTCATTATCTCTCTCAGCTGCCGGGAGGGGAAACCACCCAGAGGGGCCTGGCTGCTGATCCTCAGCTGCCGGGAGGGGAAACCACCCAGAGGGGCCTGGCTGCTGATCCTCGGCTGCCGGGAGGGAAACACATTCAGAGGAACCTGGCTGCTGATCCTCATCCTCTGATACTTCCCAAGCTGGTCCAGGGACACTCACAACACTATCCCCCCCCGCAGGCCCCTCCCCCCGGGGCCGTCGCAGGGGATGTGGTTTGTAGGGAAACGCAGAATGAAAATCCCAAAGTAACCGAGGAGCCTCAATATCACGAGCATCGACCCAACAGCCAGCGGCTGGCCCACCCCCGGTCCAATCAACCAAATATTGGAAGCGGTCGTTGAGCCATCGGGAATCTCGGATGCCGGACACCTCCAACCGGGAAACAGGAACGTGAGCACGGCGAGCTGTCGGGCCCGGATCAGGAGGTCGAAGCAGAGAATCAGGGTTGACAGGAACAAGCAAGGAGCGATGAAACACGGGATGTACACGAAGAGACCTAGGCAAAGTCAAACGATAGGTCACCGGATTGATGACTGTCTCCACAGGGAAAGGACCTAGGAAACGTTGATCAAGCTTGCGGTGAATTCTCCCTGGAAACAAGTACTTGGTGGAGAGCCAAACCCGATCTCCAACAGCTAACGGCGGCGTGTCACGACGCGAGCGGTCTGCAACCCGCTTGTAGTCTTCCTTGGCCTTAGTCAAGTGCTGCTTAACCATGTGGTGGACTGACTGGAGCTCGGTTAAATAGTCCTCTGCAACTGGAACTGGAGAATCGAGGAGCGTGAGCGGGAAAAATCTGGGATGATAGCCGTAGTTGGCAAAAAACGGGGTGGTCTGAGTGGAAGTATGCTGAGAGTTGTTGAAAGCGAATTCGGCCACGGAGAGATATTTGGACCAATCGTTCTGTTGGTCGTTGATGAAACAACGCAAATACTGCTCCAGGATGCCAATCACTTTCTCTGTACCCCCATCAGTCTCTGGGTGATGCGTGGAGGCTAGATTAACTTGGACTTGAAGCGCAGACATGAGTTCTCTCCAGAACTCCGAGGTGAACTGGGTTCCTCGGTCGGACACTATTTTGTCAGGCAAACCGTGTAGCCGGAAGATATGTTGAATGAACAGCTGAGCAGTGACCTTGGCTGTCGGTATTCTTCGGCAAGGAATGAAATGTGCCATTTTGGTCAGCATGTCCACCACTACAAAGACAACGGTGTAGCCGGCAGAAACAGGTAGACAAGTCAAGAAGTCCATGGAAATAGCTCCCCAGGGTCTCTCCGGCGTGGGTAAAGGCTGTAATAATCCCGGAGGGGCTCCTGTGGCATGTTTTGCCTGACGGCACCGTACACAGGAATTTACATAGGATTGCACATCATGGCGAAGTCTGGGCCACCAAAAAGTCCGAGACACTAAGTGAAGAGTCTTAAAGAAACCAAAATGACCTGCCGCAGGGTTATCATGGCATTGAGTCAGGATGAGACCTCGGAGTGGGCCTGCTGGAACATATAACAGGTTGCGGAAGCGTAATAGTCCCTCGGACAAGGTCCAAGGTGAGTCGGGACCCACCTCTTGTCTCTTTCGTATTGCAAAGTCATCTAGTTGTTGCGCTTCCCGAATCTGTCGTCGTAGATCTACCGGATCATGCACGGCTGCGATCGATTCGATAGGCAGAATGGTTCGAAGCGGTAAGGGATCCTTGATCTGTAGATACTCAGGTTTACGGGACAGGGCATCTGCTCTTTTGTTGTACCCTTTCGGAATGTAGGTGACTTTAAAGTTGAATCGAGCGAAGAACAAAGACCAACGGATTTGACGTTGATTCAATTTCCTGGCAGATTGCAAAAGTTCCAAGTTTTTATGGTCAGTCCGAACTTCAACTTGGTAGCGGGCTCCTTCCAGGTGGTGTCTCCAGGTCTCAAAAGCAGTCTTGATGGCCAATAGTTCTTTTTCCCAAATGGTATAATGGCGTTCGGAGGGAGTCAGTTTCCTGGAGTAATAAGCACACGGGAACAGGGGGCCGCCATCTTGGCGTGTTTGAAGTAGCACGGCCCCTACTGCAACATCTGAGGCGTCAGCCTCCACTACAAAGGGACGACAAGGATCTGGATACTTGAGAATGGGTTCCTGAACAAAAGCCTTTTTGAGGGTCTGAAACGCCTGTTGCTCGGCATCGCCCCACTGGAACTTAACGCCTTTCCGTAACAGTCGAGTAAGGGGCGCAGTCAAGGCAGAAAATCTTGGAATAAATATCCTGTAATAGTTCGCAAATCCCAAAAGTCTTTGGACATCTTTTGCTTTACATGGTGGTTGCCAGGTTTGCAAGGCCTCAACCTTGCCAGGGTCCATGGCGATGCCTTGTGGAGAAATCACATGTCCCAGAAACTCAATTGTGGTTTGATAGAATTGACATTTCTCTAACTTGGCGTAAAGGTGATGCTCTCTCAAGCGTTGCAAAACTCGCCGGAGATGTTGAAGATGGGTGGCTCGTGACGGGGAATAAATTAGGATGTCATCGAGGTAAACCACCACAAATTGATCTAATAAATCCCGGAAGATGTCATTCATGAAATGTTGAAAGACGGCCGGAGCATTGGTGAGTCCAAAGGGCATAACGGTATACTCAAAATGACCATACCTGGTTCCAAACGCGGTCTTCCACTCGTCCCCCTCTCGAATGCGAACCAGGTTGTAAGCACCCCTTAAATCTATCTTGGTGAAGATGGTCGCTGATCGGAGACGGTCCATGAGATCAGGAATCAAAGGCAGAGGGTACCGGTTGCGCACCGTGATGGCATTGAGCTTGCGATAGTCACAGCATAGGCGTAAATCTCCGGTTTTCTTCTTCACGAATAACACAGGAGCTGACAAAGGCGAGGAAGAGGGACGAATGAAACCCCTGGCCAGGTTTTTGTCCACAAAGTCTTTCAATGCGGCCAACTCGGGTTCTGACATGGAGTAAAGGCGTCCCCTTGGAAGCTTGGCATTTGGTAGTAAATCAATGGTACAGTCATATGGTCTATGCGGAGGCAATTGGTCTGCCTCTTTCTCACTGAATATATCTGCAAAGTCCGCTAGATCGGCCGGCAAGGTGATGTCAGGGTGGGATGGTAGCTGGGCTGCACAAACTTGGCGTACGTGGTCTACGCATTGCAAACTGGGAAATGAAACAAAGTTCTGGGACCACACTACACAAGGATCATGGGTTCTCAACCAGGCTAGGCCGAGAACTAAGGGAAAATGAAGTCCCTTGGTAACATAGAATTGGATGGCTTCTTCATGTTGTCCTATGACCAGGCGTATGGGCTGGGTCATAAACTTGATCGGTCCAGACAACAACTCACGACCATCGATTGTCTCAACCAGCATAGGCGGCTTCACGGAGCACAAAGGTATGGCATGCTGACGAGCGAAAGCTTCATTCATAAAATTGGTGGTGGCTCCAGAATCCAACAAGGCGTGGGCCGGAATGCCCTGGGCATGATTTCCCAGAAGTATATTGGTTGCTAGGATCAGATGTCTCGGAGGACCGGGGTCGTTGTCTGCGGAACTGGAACTGGGTTTGGCGCCTGCCCGACCCAATGTTTCCATTAGGCCGGGCTCTGGCCGTTTCCCGGCAAGGTGGCTTGAAACTGCTGAGTGGGAGGCCGAGCTGGAACAGGAGTAGGACCTGCCGTACCACGTCTTTTCTGGGGGCAGGCCATGACGAAGTGACCCATCTCTCCACAGTACAGGCACAAGCCCTCAGCTCTCCGTCTTGCCTTCTCAGCCTCGGTCAAACGAGATCTGGCTGCACCAAGATCCATGGGCTCATCTCTGGTCATGGGTGCAGGGCGCCTTTCAGTGTAAGCAGGCCCTGTTTGGAAAATACGTCTGGGTGCCGGGATAGGTGGAGCGATAGGTAGGGTCTGGAATCCTCTGCGTGGTGCAGGCACTGGCTTGGCACTTCCGGTGACTGGAAACATCTGTTTGACCAGGCGGGCATCCATGGCTTGCGTTTGCGCCTCAATAGCCAAACAATGTTGGTATAATGCATCCAGGGTCGCAGGTATTACAGTAGTTTTCAATCCATTCAAGATCTGAGAAGACAGGCCATCTTGAAAGATTTCCATGAGAGCCTCATTATTCCAATTAATTTCTTGAGCTAGGCGGCGAAAATCTGCTATATAGTCCGCTACGCAGCGCGATCCTTGACGTAGCTCTCGTATCCGCCGGGTGGCATTTTGTCTACGAAGGGGGTCAACAAATTCTCTTTCCATCAGCTGGCAAAATCCTGCATAATTGCGTAGGACAGGATCTTGTCCGTCTATCAGAGGAGACGACCAATCAGCAGCTGTCCCAGAGAGTAAACTTAAAATGAAAGCTACTTTCGTTTCATCAAGCTGGAAGTCGGCTGGAGTTGAGGCAATGAATGTTTTGCATTGGTTTATAAAAGCTGGAAATTTACTACGCTCTCCAGTAAACTTATCAGGCAAGGCTAAATAACATCTGCTCTGTCTGGGAGGGGGGGCTGGAGCTGGGCCTGCTGCAGCTTGCTGAATCTGCTGTTGCAAATCTCCAATTTGTTGCTGGAGAGTTTGAACTAATAGATGCAGAGCCGGGTTATCAGCGAGGAGTTTCTCCATGACGTCACTGAAAGCTCGGACTAATTTTCGTCTTTACTGTTTTTGGGTCACGAGCAATCTGTTATGTCTGGCCTCTCATCACTCATTAATATCCACGTAAATATGTCGTTAAGAGGTTTATTTAATACATTTCAAAGGAATTCGTTTCAAAGCAAGCTACTGGCATTATGTTGGCCTGAACGGCCAAATCAAATCTATTTACATTTAGATAAACATGCTCTTCTACTCCTACATCCCAATTAACTTACTTTGCTTCTTT
>JARGCV010001033.1:50000-52500 GCA_034064705.1 Bothrops alternatus
TCCACCACTACAAAGACAACGGTGTAGCCGGCAGAAACAGGTAGACAAGTCAAGAAGTCCATGGAAATAGCTCCCCAGGGTCTCTCCGGCGTGGGTAAAGGCTGTAATAATCCCGGAGGGGCTCCTGTGGCATGTTTTGCCTGACGGCACCGTACACAGGAATTTACATAGGATTGCACATCATGGCGAAGTCTGGGCCACCAAAAAGTCCGAGACACTAAGTGAAGAGTCTTAAAGAAACCAAAATGACCTGCCGCAGGGTTATCATGGCATTGAGTCAGGATGAGACCTCGGAGTGGGCCTGCTGGAACATATAACAGGTTGCGGAAGCGTAATAGTCCCTCGGACAAGGTCCAAGGTGAGTCGGGACCCACCTCTTGTCTCTTTCGTATTGCAAAGTCATCTAGTTGTTGCGCTTCCCGAATCTGTCGTCGTAGATCTACCGGATCATGCACGGCTGCGATCGATTCGATAGGCAGAATGGTTCGAAGCGGTAAGGGATCCTTGATCTGTAGATACTCAGGTTTACGGGACAGGGCATCTGCTCTTTTGTTGTACCCTTTCGGAATGTAGGTGACTTTAAAGTTGAATCGAGCGAAGAACAAAGACCAACGGATTTGACGTTGATTCAATTTCCTGGCAGATTGCAAAAGTTCCAAGTTTTTATGGTCAGTCCGAACTTCAACTTGGTAGCGGGCTCCTTCCAGGTGGTGTCTCCAGGTCTCAAAAGCAGTCTTGATGGCCAATAGTTCTTTTTCCCAAATGGTATAATGGCGTTCGGAGGGAGTCAGTTTCCTGGAGTAATAAGCACACGGGAACAGGGGGCCGCCATCTTGGCGTGTTTGAAGTAGCACGGCCCCTACTGCAACATCTGAGGCGTCAGCCTCCACTACAAAGGGACGACAAGGATCTGGATACTTGAGAATGGGTTCCTGAACAAAAGCCTTTTTGAGGGTCTGAAACGCCTGTTGCTCGGCATCGCCCCACTGGAACTTAACGCCTTTCCGTAACAGTCGAGTAAGGGGCGCAGTCAAGGCAGAAAATCTTGGAATAAATATCCTGTAATAGTTCGCAAATCCCAAAAGTCTTTGGACATCTTTTGCTTTACATGGTGGTTGCCAGGTTTGCAAGGCCTCAACCTTGCCAGGGTCCATGGCGATGCCTTGTGGAGAAATCACATGTCCCAGAAACTCAATTGTGGTTTGATAGAATTGACATTTCTCTAACTTGGCGTAAAGGTGATGCTCTCTCAAGCGTTGCAAAACTCGCCGGAGATGTTGAAGATGGGTGGCTCGTGACGGGGAATAAATTAGGATGTCATCGAGGTAAACCACCACAAATTGATCTAATAAATCCCGGAAGATGTCATTCATGAAATGTTGAAAGACGGCCGGAGCATTGGTGAGTCCAAAGGGCATAACGGTATACTCAAAATGACCATACCTGGTTCCAAACGCGGTCTTCCACTCGTCCCCCTCTCGAATGCGAACCAGGTTGTAAGCACCCCTTAAATCTATCTTGGTGAAGATGGTCGCTGATCGGAGACGGTCCATGAGATCAGGAATCAAAGGCAGAGGGTACCGGTTGCGCACCGTGATGGCATTGAGCTTGCGATAGTCACAGCATAGGCGTAAATCTCCGGTTTTCTTCTTCACGAATAACACAGGAGCTGACAAAGGCGAGGAAGAGGGACGAATGAAACCCCTGGCCAGGTTTTTGTCCACAAAGTCTTTCAATGCGGCCAACTCGGGTTCTGACATGGAGTAAAGGCGTCCCCTTGGAAGCTTGGCATTTGGTAGTAAATCAATGGTACAGTCATATGGTCTATGCGGAGGCAATTGGTCTGCCTCTTTCTCACTGAATATATCTGCAAAGTCCGCTAGATCGGCCGGCAAGGTGATGTCAGGGTGGGATGGTAGCTGGGCTGCACAAACTTGGCGTACGTGGTCTACGCATTGCAAACTGGGAAATGAAACAAAGTTCTGGGACCACACTACACAAGGATCATGGGTTCTCAACCAGGCTAGGCCGAGAACTAAGGGAAAATGAAGTCCCTTGGTAACATAGAATTGGATGGCTTCTTCATGTTGTCCTATGACCAGGCGTATGGGCTGGGTCATAAACTTGATCGGTCCAGACAACAACTCACGACCATCGATTGTCTCAACCAGCATAGGCGGCTTCACGGAGCACAAAGGTATGGCATGCTGACGAGCGAAAGCTTCATTCATAAAATTGGTGGTGGCTCCAGAATCCAACAAGGCGTGGGCCGGAATGCCCTGGGCATGATTTCCCAGAAGTATATTGGTTGCTAGGATCAGATGTCTCGGAGGACCGGGGTCGTTGTCTGCGGAACTGGAACTGGGTTTGGCGCCTGCCCGACCCAATGTTTCCATTAGGCCGGGCTCTGGCCGTTTCCCGGCAAGGTGGCTTGAAACTGCTGAGTGGGAGGCCGAGCTGGAACAGGAGTAGGACCTGCCGTACCACGTCTTTTCTGGGG
>JARGCV010001034.1:0-116992 GCA_034064705.1 Bothrops alternatus
GGGCTTCAGGGAAGAGACTTGGGAAGAGAAAAGCCTCCTGGATGTCTCTGGTTCCTTCTTTTGAGGACCCCCTTTGCTCTTCTCCCCAGAAATTCACATTTCCAGTCACAAAGTCACCGGGAGCTGATTTCCACTCCAGGGAATCTCCCCCCCCCCTTTGTACACGACGGAGTTTCTTTGGAGAGCTGAGAACCCAACAGGGCAGGAGAGGAAATCCTGCCGGTCACAGAAAGGAGGAATTTCTGCCTTAAAAAGAAAAAAAGGAGGGGGAGAGGAGCCGCCCCCAGGCCAGGCCTCTAAAGCCCCTGAGCTGAAGGCCCAGCAGAGTCTCCCCAGGTGGAGAGGCCATCCAAGGGGTCCCAGAGGGAGGGAGGCCTGGAGGCCGAGATGGGGGCCCTTGAAGACTGCAGGAGGGCAGAGAGAGAGGGAGGGAAGGAGGGAGAAAGGGAGAGGGAGGGAGAGAGAGGGAGGGAGAGGGAGAGAAAGAAAGAGACAGAGAGAGGGAGAGAGGGAGGGAGGGAGGGAGGGAGAGGGAGAGAGAGAGAAAGAGAAAGAGAGAAGGAGGGAGAGAGAGGGAGAGAGAGGGAGAGGGAGAGGGAGGGAGAGAGAGGGAGAGGGAGAGGGAGGGAGGGAGAAAGGGAGAGAGGGAGAGGGAGAGGGAGGGAGGGAGAGGGAGAGAGGATGGCAGTGAAAGGTTTTCTGCTTTGGTTCTCTCTGCCATTGTCCCAGGCAAGAGCATTGAACAGGGACACTTCTGCTCCGCACTGGAGGACTCACAAAATAAATGAATTAATGAAAGAAAGAAAGAAATAAAAACCTCCTCAGAAAGTGTAAATTTGGATCGATGAAGATGAGCATTAGGGAGGACCTACATTCCAGATATTGCTCAGTCCGGTCCAGACAAAATCTGGTCCCAAAATTGGTAAGGTGAGCGACACCAAAAAATCGACTTCTTCACTGCTGTGAAAGGAGACTAGATGGCTTTCTTTGCGCTGCTGCGCGCACAAATTCTGTAAGAGACCAACAAGAGAGAAAGACAATTGTCAGCTGAGAAGCAGAGTTTGTGTATTTGTGTGTGTGTGTGTGTGTGTGTGTGTGTGTTTCCACCTCTGAGAACAGAGCAGGGATCTGACTGCCTGATCCTGGCCACCCTCAGGATCTACTTGACACCCGCAATTGCCCTCCCTGAACAGACCCCCCTCCTCCCCCTCCTCCCCCTCCTCCTCCTCCTGCCCCTCCTCCTCCCTCCTCCTCCTCCTGCCCCCCCTCCTGCCCCTCCTCCTCCTCCTCCCCCTCCCCCTCCCTCATCCCCCTCCGAGTTTCCCAGATGAAGGAGCAAAAAAAGAGTTTTGGGGGTGGCCAAAGGCAGCTCAGCCTTCAAGATTTGGGGAGACCCCCAAGCCCTCTTCTGCCTGGCTCTCCAGAGCACCCGAGACCTCCAGCACACTCAGGCCACACAGAGCGGGAAGGGGCCTCGAGGTCATCTAGTCCAACCCCCTCCGTCATTCCAGACAAAGGGCTGTCCAGACCTGGGAGATAGGAGGAAGGGGGAGGCTGCCTAACTGAACCAGACCCTCCCTGCCCCCCCACAAGGCTTCTCCAGCCTGACATGGTCTCTGAGGGCTCTCTGATCCCCCCTCTGGCTCTGCCACAACTCCCTCTCTCCTCCCAGTTTGCTCCAGGGGGGAAGGCACCAGGCTAGCAGCCAGGAAGTGGAGTTCTAGTCCTGCTTGAGGCATGGAAGTCGCCGGGTGACTTGGGGCCAGTCCCTCCCTCTCAGACCCGTCCACCTCACAGGGTTGTTGTTCTGGGGAAAACAGAAGGACAAAGGACTATTGTGTGTGCTGGCCACCTTCCGTTATTTGTAAAAAATAAGCAAAGTGGAATAAAAATAGATTTTTTTTTAAAAAGGGCCACCTTGAGGAAAGGCCTGGGGGAGACGTGTGGCAGGAGGGCAGGAAAAGAAGCCAGGAAAGCTGCCAATCCCACAGATGAGGCTGCTGCCCTCCCCCCACCTGATGCCCGGAGGAGGCAGCGGAGGGACCGGCGGAGAAGGGTTGCTGCAGGGGGCTCCGAGGGAGACTCCCCAGGATATCTGCCTCTCAGGGGTCCCTTTCCTTCCCCCCCCCCGCCGAGTCTCCCTCCCTCCCATCCTAGCCAGAGGGGCCTTGGGGGCTTTGCAAGGCTCTCCCTGCACGTCTCCTCCTCGGCCTGGGCTGGGAGACCCTCAGGCACACAAAGACCCTCACCTCTGCATCTGCCCAGTTCATCCGTTGTTTGAAGAGCTTGTAGCAACTCCCTCCATAGGGGGGACCAATCAGAGGACAATCAGCTGCAGTTCCTGTGTGGGAAGAGAGAATGCCCAATGAGAAGGGGGGGGAGAAGAGGGGGGGAGGATGAGGAGGGCAGGAAGGGGGAGGAAAAGGAGGGTGAAGGGGGAGGAGGAGGGGGAGACAGCTGGGTCTGCAGAACACGCTTAACCTGCTGTGTTGCAAACATCTTTAATGACAATAAATTGCAACTGAGGTGGGTCTTCCTTTGCAGATTGTCCAAACCTCGGTTAGAGTTAACCCTGGTTTAATTCCCTGGAAGCTGCATGTCTGGTGTGACTCTGTCCATGTTGGCGGCTTTTTCCATTCCGTGAACGGTGCAAAGGCAGAAATTGTGTTCTTTCACGAACAGATTAACCTTTGCAGACCAGCCTGGGCCTCAAAGTCCAAACTGAGCCAATTTGGCCTAGTGGTTAGAGCAGCTGGCTAGGAACCGGGAGATCAGGAGTTCTAGTCCCACTTTAGCCATGGAAGTCAGCTGGGTGGCTCTGGGCCAATCACAAGGAGACGGGCAGTTCTAGTCCCGCCTTACTCACGAAAGCAGGGTGTCAATCACTCTCTCTCAGCTTAATCCACCTGACAGGGTTGTTGTTGGGGCAAAACAAGAAACAATGTCAGGTATGTTCGCTGTTGTTGAATAACAACAATAATAATAAAAAAGGCAGGATACACAGGAATAAATAAAAAGAAAGCGTGAAGCGTCCTGAGCCATTCAGACTTAGCAAGAATTATCCCCACTTTGGTTGCAACCTGTCCAGACTACTGCAATGCCCTTGATGTAGGGCTGCCCTTGAAAGCCTCCAAAATTGCAATTTCTGGGGAAGGAAGCAGCCAGGCTGTTGACCGGTGCAAAGGAAGGGGATCGGGTGGGTCTGTCCTAAGGGATCTCCTCTCGCCTCCTGGGTGCCCCCAAACTGCTCAATGCGTTTAGAGGCAGATGGGGCTGCCCCCCTGCTCCCCCCTGCCCAGGAAGGGGCCATCTGAAGATGCCCCCAGCAGGGGCTCAGCTCTTCAGCAGATGGGGGAGGAGCACCCTACTTTTCATAATCAGTGCATGCATTTTCCCCAAGGGTTTAACTTCATTCTTAATTAATTAATTCTGCATTTCAGTGGTGTTAATTTTGCTTGGGTTTTGTGTCGCTGCACACAGTCCTGAGTCTTGGGGCAGAGAGAGAAGGTGGGATCTGAGTGGCAGAAGGAGCCAAGCGGGAATAAAAGCAACTTTGGGGAGAGGATTCTGGGGGGGTCAAATCAGGAAGGGGTTGGAGGTGGGAGAGCTTTGGCCTCTCCGGACACGAGGGACCCTGCTCGAACTCACCACTCAAGGAGAGGAACACGACCAGCAAGCCAAAGCTCACGAAGATGAATTGCCCCATGGTCTTCCTTCCTTCCCTGCAGAGAGAACTGGGGGAGAAGAGAGAGAGGAAAGGGGGGTGAGATGGGGGGAAGTCTAACCTGCGGTCATGCAGCAGCCTTGGGGGGGGGATGGGGGGGGATCACAGTGGATCCTGCATTGCTCTGTAAAAGACAGAGAGAGACAGAGACAGACAGACAGAGAGACAGAGAGGCAGGAGCGATGTAATGCAGGGGGCCTCACCTGTCAGGTGCCCACAGGTGGGAGAGCCACACTCACCTGTTCCTCGGCCTCCACAAGTACCTAGTAAGTCTGCTCAGAGGCAACTCCAGGCTTTCCTCCTATGAGGGGAAGGGAGGCATTTATAGGCCAGAAAAGGGGGGGTGGATTTCTGTGGGGGGGGACGGTGGGAGAAAAGGCTCTGTGTGAGAAAGGATTTTCGTGGCTTCTGATCAGGAAGTAGTTGTGTTTGCACAAAAAAAGTTGACGGATTTGATCTCTGCCAGGACGGATGTCACGGAGGGAATCCTACAGTTTGAAATGTTCCCTGAGGTCATCCAGCCCAGCCCCTCCTCAGTGCAGCAATCCAAAGGAAAGCACCCGGATACGCGGCTGATTAGCCCCCTCCCCTTGAGGTTATGCAGACAAGGGGAGCCCCCCCCACCTCCTCTGGGTCTTGGGCTGCTGTTGACAGGCTGACTTTCCCTTTTTCTGAGCGGGATTTTCTCACTTTCCTTCAGAACCTGCCGGAATGAACAGATCCCTGAGCTGGGTGTTTCCTTGCAGACGTTTCCTGACCCAACTACAGAACATCATCAGTGCTAGAAGAGAGTGAGTTTCTGGAGAGGAGGAGGAGGGGGGGAGGGGGACTGATGGGGCTGCTACCGTCCTTGCTTTAGTCCTGCCCCCCACCATTTTGGAAAAATCTCTGCCTGGATTTTGCCCCTGGATGGCACAGCTCAAACCGTTTTCTGTCTGAGCAAAGGAGGCATATTTGATCTGGGGAGGGCCAGGGGGGGAAAGCCCCCAGCCCCACATCAAAGACCCAGAGCCAAGAGGGGGGGAAGACTTGCTACCCTCAACCTGCAACTGGTTGTGTGCAACCTCCTTCCCCATCTCTGCTTTGCAACTGAGCAGAATCAGCCGTTCACCACCTGTTGCCCTGCACTACAGCTCTCATGTTCATTGGCCAGACTCACAAAGAAGCAATTGTTGTCTTGGCATCAGGAAGGAGCTGCTGTTGTTCCCAAAACAGCGCCCAGCATGGTTGGATCCCTTACAAGCCGGATCCGGGTTTGGCCTCCTCCCTGCTCAGCTGAGGGGCAGGCGGAGGAGCGCAGGGGCTGCTGGGCCCTCGGCCAGGTCATTCGACAATCTTCCTCCCCCTCGGGTGACAGGGGGAAAGGGGGGCACCCCGAAGGCCTGAAGGTCCAGGTGGGGGGACAGAAGGTCACGGAGAAAGTCTGTCTCTCCGGTCACTAAGAAGTGACGCCCTTGGATGGGCCTAATCAGTCCGGGACGATTCCTGACCTCCCAGCAGAGTCTGAGAACATGGCTCCCCTGCTGCCAACACTGCGACAAACTGAACTGAAACCATTTTTCATTTTGTCTTCGTGGCCACAATTTAGTTTAGAGATTTTAGATGAAGGAGAGGGAAGGGGGAATCTTAAGTTTCCAGATAGCCATAACAATACTTCTGTGTGAGAATCAAGGTCAGCCCTGATAAGGGTTTTGGGAGTGGAAAAGCGTTTTGAAATAATTGGTGAGTGTGATTCATGAGAGCCATTTGGGGTGGGAATTGCAACCTGTTACTTTGTAGCCTGAGGGAGGGGATTTCAGTCTTGGGTTCACCCATGTAAGTGCCGAGACTTTGTTTCCTAAATAATATGTTCTTTAAGGAAGAAAGCTTTGCCTTGAAGTTCTTTTAAATGGTTTTATCTATGGGAACCATGAGAGATGCTTGGTTTGGGACCCCTACAGGCCCTGCTGACCCGGGAGACGAGCCCCCTCCTCAAGGATGCCCACATGGTGGCTGATATCCTGTCTCTTCCATTTCTCTCATTTTAATTCTTTTCTGGCATTGTTAGAAAAGTTTTCTTATATTGTAAGGGGCCCAGAGAGACAGTATCAGTGAGTGAACAATTGTGACCAGAGAGACAGACTTTCCCCGTGACCTTCTGCCCCCCACCTTGACCTTCAGGCCTTCGGGGTGCCCCCCTGCCCCCCTTTCACTCGAGGGGAAGGAAGATGGTCGAATGACCTGGCGGAGGGCCCAGCAGCCCCTGCGCTCCTCCGCCTGTGCCTCAGCTGAGCAGGGACGAGGCCAAACCCGGATCCGGCTTGTAAGGGATCCAACCTTGCTGGGTTCTGTTTTGGGAACAACAGCAGCTCCTTCCTGATGCCAAGACAACAATTGCTTCTTTGTGAGTCTTGTCAAACCGCTTTCAAGGCTCTCTCCCCCTCCCCTCCCATCTCCTGGCCCCGAGCAGAAGCTGGAGGTCCCTTCACTTCGGGGCTGCTGCCTCGACTGGGACAAGGCCGAGACTGGGGGATTTTGGGTGGTGGAGTCCAGGCCACCTAAAGTGGTGAAAACTGAGGAAGTACCTTTGAACCCCTGATCCTGGTTCCCAGCTTTCTCCGTCCCCCCCCAAGCACTCAGAGGGTCAACCCCACGGCTGGATTTCACTTGAGAAGCCACTTCGCCCCTAAGTAGCCAAGCGAAAAGGCCTCCTGGCCAAGGAACATGGGAGCTGTAGTGCAGGGAAACAGGTGATCAGTTGTAATGCAGAGGTGGGGACGGAGGTTGCACACAACCGGTTGCAAGTTTAGGGTGACAAGTGTCCCCCCCCATGGCTCTGGGTCTTTGATGTGAAGCTGCCAGTCCCCCCCCCGGCTCTCCCCAGCTCAAATATGTTCAAGCCATGACATCCAGGGGCAAAATCCAGGAAGAGATTTTTCCAAAATGGGGGGGCAGGACTAAAGCATGGACGGTAGCAGCCCCATCAGTCCCCCTCTCCCCCTCCTCCTCCTCTCCAGAAACTCACTCTCTTTTAGCATGATGTTCTGTAGTTGGGTCAGGAAACGTCTGCAAGGATACACCCAGCTCAGGGATCTGTCCATTCCAGCAGGTTCTGAAGGAAAGTGAGAAAAATCTCGCTCAGAAAAAGGGAATGTCAGCCTGTCAACAGCACCCCAAGACCCAGAGGAGGTGGGGGGGATGCCCTTGTCTGGACGCCCTCAAGAAGGTGGGGTGAGCTGGGGGAAGCCCCCAGCCCCACATCAAAGACTCAGAGCCAAGGGGGGGGACACTTGCCACCCTCAACATGTAACCGGTTGTGTGCAACCTCCGCCCCCACCTCTGTGTTACAACTGAGCAGAATCAGCCGTTCACCACCCGTTTCCCTGCACTACAGCTCCCATGTGCCTTGGCCAGGAAGCCCTTTCACTTGGCTACTTAGGGGGGAGGTGGCTGCTCAAGTGAAATCCAGCCGTGGGGTTGACCCTCTGAGTGTTTGGGGGGGACGGAGCAAGCTGGGAACCAGGATCAGGGGTTCAAAGGTACTTCCTCAGCTTTCACCACTTTAGGTGGCCTGGACTCCACCACCCAAAATCCCCCAGTCTCGGCCTTGTCCCAGTCGAGGCAGCAGCCCCGAAGTGAAGGGACCTCCAGCTTCTGCTCAGGGCCAGGAGATGGGAGGGGAGGGGGAGAGAGCCTTGAAAGCGGTTTGACAAGACTCACAAAGAAGCAATTGTTGTCTTGGCATCAGGAAGGAGCTGCTGTTGTTCCCAAAACAGAGCCCAGCAAGGTTGGATCCCTTACAAGCCGGATCCGGGTTTGGCCTCGTCCCTGCTCAGCTGAGGGGCAGGCGGAGGAGCGCAGGGGCTGCTGGGCCCTCCGCCAGGTCATTCGACCATCTTCCTTCCCCTCGAGTGAAAGGGGGGCCAGGGGGGCTCCCCGAAGGCCTGAAGGTCAAGGTGGTGGGCAGAAGGTCACGGGGAAAGTCTGTCTCTCTGGTCACTAAGAAGTGACGCCCTTGGATGGGCCTAATCAGTCCGGGACTATTCCTGACCTCTCAGCGGAGTCTGAGAACTTGGCTCCCCTTCTGCCAACACTGCGACAAACTGAACTGAAACCATTTTTCATTTTGTCTTCGTGGCCACAATTTAGTTTAGAGATTTTAGACGAAGGAGGGGGTAAGAGGATCTTAAGTTCCTCAGTTATCCATAACAATACTTCTGTGTGAGAATCAAGGTCAGCCCTGATAAGGGTTTTGGGGGTGGAAAAGCATTTTGAAATAATTGGTGAGTGTGATTTATGACAGCCATTTGGGGTGGGAATTGCAACTTGTTTCTTTATAGCCTGAGGGAGGGGATTTCAGTCTTGGGTTCACCTATGTAAGTGCCGATACTTTGTTTCCTAAATAAAATGTTCTTTGAGGAAGAAATCTTTGCCTTGAAGTTCTTTTAAATCATTTCATCTGTTATTGGAACCATGACATTAACCAAAGACTCCAAATAACTTTAAATCCACGGGGTCCTGAGCTCCGGTTGCCTATCCAAAGCCTTGGGAGGATGACAAAGACTCAGGGAAGAGCCCACAATGGAGAAAAAGGAAGAACTTGTCACCAGCACCAGAGCCACGAGTGCTACATCGGCAGATGGAGTGCAGGCCATCGCGCCTATAGAGAGTGTGCTTTCGGAAACTCCAGCGTCAGGTGCGAAACCAAAGTACGGGAGCAGATCTGGTCATCGGAATGGGCCTTGCCTAATGGAGATTCCTGGCGTTCAGAGGCGGCCCAGCAGAAGAGTTCCACGAAGGCCACTGAAGCTGAATGTCCACCAGCTACCCCTGCAAGTCACATTCTCCTGATCGAAGAGAGGCTAAGATTTATGACAGCCATTTGGGGTGGGAATTGCAACTTGTTACTTTGTAGCCTGAGGGAGGGGATTTCAGTCTTGGGTTCACCCATGTAAGTGCCGAGACTTTGTTTCCTAAATAATATGTTCTTTAAGGAAGAAAGCTTTGCCTTGAAGTTCTTTTAAATGGTTTCATCTATGGGAACCATGAGAGCTGCTTGGCCTGGGACCCCGACAGGGCCCTGCTGACCCGGGAGATGAGCCCCCTCCTCAAGGATGCCCACATGGTGGCTAATAGCCTGTCTCTTCCATTTCTCTCATTTTAATTCTTTTCTGGCATTGTTAGAAAAGTTTTCTTATATTGTAAGGGGCCCAGAGAGACAGTATCAGTGAGATGAGTGGCATAGAAAAGGAAGAATAAAGAAAGGGAGGGAGGGAGGGAGGGAAGGAGGGAGGGAGGGAGGAAGGACGAGGCCAAACCCGGATCCGGCTTGTAAGGGATCCAACCTTGCTGGGTGCTGTTTTGGGAACAACAGCAGCTCCTTCCTGATGCCGAGTGAACAATTGCTTCTTTGTGAGTCTTGTCAAACCACTTTCAAGGCTCTCTCCCCCTCCCCTCCCATCTCCTGGCCCCGAGAAGAAGCCGGAGGTCCCTTCACTTCAGGGCTGCTGCCTGGACTGGGACAAAGTTGAGACTGGGGGATTCTGGGAGGTGGAGTCCAGGCCGCCTAAACGGGTGGAAGCTGAGGAAGTACCTTTGAACCCCTGATCCTGGTTCCCAGCTTTCTCCGTCCCCCCCTAAGCACTCAGAGGGTCAACCCCACGGCTGGATTTCACTTGAGAAGCCACTTCGCCCCTAAGTAGCCAAGCGAAAAGGCCTCCTGGCCAAGGAACATGGGAGCTGTAGTGCAGGGAAACAGGTGATCAGTTGTAATGCAGAGGTGGGGACGGAGGTTGCACACAACCGGTTGCAAGTTTAGGGTGACAAGTGTCCCCCCCCATGGCTCTGGGTCTTTGATGTGAAGCTGCCAGTCCCCCCCCCCGGCTCTCCCCAGCTCAAATATGTTCAAGCCATGACATCCAGGGGCAAAATCCAGGAAGAGATTTTTCCAAAATGGGGGGGCAGGACTAAAGCAAGGACGGTAGCAGCCCCATCAGTCCCCCTCTCCCCCCTCCTCCTCCTCTCCAGAAACTCACTCTCTTTTAGCATGATGTTCTGTAGTTGGGTCAGGAAACGTCTGCAAGGATACACCCAGCTCAGGGATCTGTCCATTCCAGCAGGTTCTGAAGGAAAGTGAGAAAAATCTCGCTCAGAAAAAGGGAATGTCAGCCTGTCAACAGCACCCCAAGACCCAGAGGAGGTGGGGGGGATGCCCTTGTCTGGACGCCCTCAAGAAGGTGGGGTGAGCTGGGGGAAGCCCCCAGCCCCACATCAAAGACTCAGAGCCAAGGGGGGGGACACTTGCCACCCTCAACATGTAACCGGTTGTGTGCAACCTCCGCCCCCACCTCTGTGTTACAACTGAGCAGAATCAGCCGTTCACCACCCGTTTCCCTGCACTACAGCTCCCATGTGCCTTGGCCAGGAAGCCCTTTCACTTGGCTACTTAGGGGGGAGGTGGCTGCTCAAGTGAAATCCAGCCGTGGGGTTGACCCTCTGAGTGTTTGGGGGGGACGGAGCAAGCTGGGAACCAGGATCAGGGGTTCAAAGGTACTTCCTCAGCTTTCACCACTTTAGGTGGCCTGGACTCCACCACCCAAAATCCCCCAGTCTCGGCCTTGTCCCAGTCGAGGCAGCAGCCCCGAAGTGAAGGGACCTCCAGCTTCTGCTCAGGGCCAGGAGATGGGAGGGGAGGGGGAGAGAGCCTTGAAAGCGGTTTGACAAGACTCACAAAGAAGCAATTGTTGTCTTGGCATCAGGAAGGAGCTGCTGTTGTTCCCAAAACAGAGCCCAGCAAGGTTGGATCCCTTACAAGCCGGATCCGGGTTTGGCCTCGTCCCTGCTCAGCTGAGGGGCAGGCGGAGGAGCGCAGGGGCTGCTGGGCCCTCCGCCAGGTCATTCGACCATCTTCCTTCCCCTCGAGTGAAAGGGGGGCCAGGGGGGCTCCCCGAAGGCCTGAAGGTCAAGGTGGTGGGCAGAAGGTCACGGGGAAAGTCTGTCTCTCTGGTCACTAAGAAGTGACGCCCTTGGATGGGCCTAATCAGTCCGGGACTATTCCTGACCTCTCAGCGGAGTCTGAGAACTTGGCTCCCCTTCTGCCAACACTGCGACAAACTGAACTGAAACCATTTTTCATTTTGTCTTCGTGGCCACAATTTAGTTTAGAGATTTTAGACGAAGGAGGGGGTAAGAGGATCTTAAGTTCCTCAGTTATCCATAACAATACTTCTGTGTGAGAATCAAGGTCAGCCCTGATAAGGGTTTTGGGGGTGGAAAAGCATTTTGAAATAATTGGTGAGTGTGATTTATGACAGCCATTTGGGGTGGGAATTGCAACTTGTTTCTTTATAGCCTGAGGGAGGGGATTTCAGTCTTGGGTTCACCTATGTAAGTGCCGATACTTTGTTTCCTAAATAAAATGTTCTTTGAGGAAGAAATCTTTGCCTTGAAGTTCTTTTAAATCATTTCATCTATGGGAACCATGAGAGCTGCTTGGCCTGGGACCCCGACAGGGCCCTGCTGACCCGGGAGATGAGCCCCCTCCTCAAGGATGCCCACATGGTGGCTGATAGCCTGTCTCTTCCATTTCTCTCATTTTAATTCTTTTCTGGCATTGTTAGAAAAGTTTTCTTATATTGTAAGGGGCCCAGAGAGACAGTATCAGTGAGATGAGTGGCATAGAAAAGGAAGAATAAAGAAAGGGAGGGAGGGAGGGAGGGAAGGAGGGAGGGAGGAAGGACGAGGCCAAACCCGGATCCGGCTTGTAAGGGATCCAACCTTGCTGGGTGCTGTTTTGGGAACAACAGCAGCTCCTTCCTGATGCCGAGTGAACAATTGCTTCTTTGTGAGTCTTGTCAAACCACTTTCAAGGCTCTCTCCCCCTCCCCTCCCATCTCCTGGCCCCGAGAAGAAGCCGGAGGTCCCTTCACTTCAGGGCTGCTGCCTGGACTGGGACAAAGTTGAGACTGGGGGATTCTGGGAGGTGGAGTCCAGGCCGCCTAAACGGGTGGAAGCTGAGGAAGTACCTTTGAACCCCTGATCCTGGTTCCCAGCTTTCTCCGTCCCCCCCTAAGCACTCAGAGGGTCAACCCCACGGCTGGATTTCACTTGAGAAGCCACTTCGCCCCTAAGTAGCCAAGCGAAAAGGCCTCCTGGCCAAGGAACATGGGAGCTGTAGTGCAGGGAAACAGGTGATCAGTTGTAATGCAGAGGTGGGGACGGAGGTTGCACACAACCGGTTGCAAGTTTAGGGTGACAAGTGTCCCCCCCATGGCTCTGGGTCTTTGATGTGAAGCTGCCAGTCCCCCCCCGGCTCTCCCCAGCTCAAATATGTTCAAGCCATGACATCCAGGGGCAAAATCCAGGAAGAGATTTTTCCAAAATGGGGGGGCAGGACTAAAGCAAGGACGGTAGCAGCCCCATCAGTCCCCCTCTCCCCCCTCCTCCTCCTCTCCAGAAACTCACTCTCTTTTAGCATGATGTTCTGTAGTTGGGTCAGGAAACGTCTGCAAGGATACACCCAGCTCAGGGATCTGTCCATTCCAGCAGGTTCTGAAGGAAAGTGAGAAAAATCTCGCTCAGAAAAAGGGAATGTCAGCCTGTCAACAGCACCCCAAGACCCAGAGGAGGTGGGGGGGATGCCCTTGTCTGGACGCCCTCAAGAAGGTGGGGTGAGCTGGGGGAAGCCCCCAGCCCCACATCAAAGACTCAGAGCCAAGGGGGGGGACACTTGCCACCCTCAACATGTAACCGGTTGTGTGCAACCTCCGCCCCCACCTCTGTGTTACAACTGAGCAGAATCAGCCGTTCACCACCCGTTTCCCTGCACTACAGCTCCCATGTGCCTTGGCCAGGAAGCCCTTTCACTTGGCTACTTAGGGGGGAGGTGGCTGCTCAAGTGAAATCCAGCCGTGGGGTTGACCCTCTGAGTGTTTGGGGGGGACGGAGCAAGCTGGGAACCAGGATCAGGGGTTCAAAGGTACTTCCTCAGCTTTCACCACTTTAGGTGGCCTGGACTCCACCACCCAAAATCCCCCAGTCTCGGCCTTGTCCCAGTCGAGGCAGCAGCCCCGAAGTGAAGGGACCTCCAGCTTCTGCTCAGGGCCAGGAGATGGGAGGGGAGGGGGAGAGAGCCTTGAAAGCGGTTTGACAAGACTCACAAAGAAGCAATTGTTGTCTTGGCATCAGGAAGGAGCTGCTGTTGTTCCCAAAACAGAGCCCAGCAAGGTTGGATCCCTTACAAGCCGGATCCGGGTTTGGCCTCGTCCCTGCTCAGCTGAGGGGCAGGCGGAGGAGCGCAGGGGCTGCTGGGCCCTCCGCCAGGTCATTCGACCATCTTCCTTCCCCTCGAGTGAAAGGGGGGCCAGGGGGGCTCCCCGAAGGCCTGAAGGTCAAGGTGGTGGGCAGAAGGTCACGGGGAAAGTCTGTCTCTCTGGTCACTAAGAAGTGACGCCCTTGGATGGGCCTAATCAGTCCGGGACTATTCCTGACCTCTCAGCGGAGTCTGAGAACTTGGCTCCCCTTCTGCCAACACTGCGACAAACTGAACTGAAACCATTTTTCATTTTGTCTTCGTGGCCACAATTTAGTTTAGAGATTTTAGACGAAGGAGGGGGTAAGAGGATCTTAAGTTCCTCAGTTATCCATAACAATACTTCTGTGTGAGAATCAAGGTCAGCCCTGATAAGGGTTTTGGGGGTGGAAAAGCATTTTGAAATAATTGGTGAGTGTGATTTATGACAGCCATTTGGGGTGGGAATTGCAACTTGTTACTTTGTAGCCTGAGGGAGGGGATTTCAGTCTTGGGTTCACCCATGTAAGTGCCGAGACTTTGTTTCCTAAATAATATGTTCTTTAAGGAAGAAAGCTTTGCCTTGAAGTTCTTTTAAATGGTTTCATCTATGGGAACCATGAGAGCTGCTTGGCCTGGGACCCCGACAGGGCCCTGCTGACCCGGGAGATGAGCCCCCTCCTCAAGGATGCCCACATGGTGGCTAATAGCCTGTCTCTTCCATTTCTCTCATTTTAATTCTTTTCTGGCATTGTTAGAAAAGTTTTCTTATATTGTAAGGGGCCCAGAGAGACAGTATCAGTGAGATGAGTGCCATAGAAAAGGAAGAATAAAGAAAGGGAGGGAGGGAGGGAGGGAAGGAGGGAGGGAGGGAGGAAGGACGAGGCCAAACCCGGATCCGGCTTGTAAGGGATCCAACCTTGCTGGGTGCTGTTTTGGGAACAACAGCAGCTCCTTCCTGATGCCGAGTGAACAATTGCTTCTTTGTGAGTCTTGTCAAACCACTTTCAAGGCTCTCTCCCCCTCCCCTCCCATCTCCTGGCCCCGAGAAGAAGCCGGAGGTCCCTTCACTTCAGGGCTGCTGCCTGGACTGGGACAAAGTTGAGACTGGGGGATTCTGGGAGGTGGAGTCCAGGCCGCCTAAACGGGTGGAAGCTGAGGAAGTACCTTTGAACCCCTGATCCTGGTTCCCAGCTTTCTCCGTCCCCCCCTAAGCACTCAGAGGGTCAACCCCACGGCTGGATTTCACTTGAGAAGCCACTTCGCCCCTAAGTAGCCAAGCGAAAAGGCCTCCTGGCCAAGGAACATGGGAGCTGTAGTGCAGGGAAACAGGTGATCAGTTGTAATGCAGAGGTGGGGACGGAGGTTGCACACAACCGGTTGCAAGTTTAGGGTGACAAGTGTCCCCCCCCATGGCTCTGGGTCTTTGATGTGAAGCTGCCAGTCCCCCCCCGGCTCTCCCCAGCTCAAATATGTTCAAGCCATGACATCCAGGGGCAAAATCCAGGAAGAGATTTTTCCAAAATGGGGGGGCAGGACTAAAGCAAGGACGGTAGCAGCCCCATCAGTCCCCCTCTCCCCCCTCCTCCTCCTCTCCAGAAACTCACTCTCTTTTAGCATGATGTTCTGTAGTTGGGTCAGGAAACGTCTGCAAGGATACACCCCGCTCAGGGATCTGTCCATTCCAGCAGGTTCTGAAGGAAAGTGAGAAAAATCTCGCTCAGAAAAAGGGAATGTCAGCCTGTCAACAGCACCCCAAGACCCAGAGGAGGTGGGGGGGATGCCCTTGTCTGGACGCCCTCAAGAAGGTGGGGTGAGCTGGGGGAAGCCCCCAGCCCCACATCAAAGACTCAGAGCCAAGGGGGGGGACACTTGCCACCCTCAACATGTAACCGGTTGTGTGCAACCTCCGCCCCCACCTCTGTGTTACAACTGAGCAGAATCAGCCGTTCACCACCCGTTTCCCTGCACTACAGCTCCCATGTGCCTTGGCCAGGAAGCCCTTTCACTTGGCTACTTAGGGGGGAGGTGGCTGCTCAAGTGAAATCCAGCCGTGGGGTTGACCCTCTGAGTGTTTGGGGGGGACGGAGCAAGCTGGGAACCAGGATCAGGGGTTCAAAGGTACTTCCTCAGCTTTCACCACTTTAGGTGGCCTGGACTCCACCACCCAAAATCCCCCAGTCTCGGCCTTGTCCCAGTCGAGGCAGCAGCCCCGAAGTGAAGGGACCTCCAGCTTCTGCTCAGGGCCAGGAGATGGGAGGGGAGGGGGAGAGAGCCTTGAAAGCGGTTTGACAAGACTCACAAAGAAGCAATTGTTGTCTTGGCATCAGGAAGGAGCTGCTGTTGTTCCCAAAACAGAGCCCAGCAAGGTTGGATCCCTTACAAGCCGGATCCGGGTTTGGCCTCGTCCCTGCTCAGCTGAGGGGCAGGCGGAGGAGCGCAGGGGCTGCTGGGCCCTCCGCCAGGTCATTCGACCATCTTCCTTCCCCTCGAGTGAAAGGGGGGCCAGGGGGGCTCCCCGAAGGCCTGAAGGTCAAGGTGGTGGGCAGAAGGTCACGGGGAAAGTCTGTCTCTCTGGTCACTAAGAAGTGACGCCCTTGGATGGGCCTAATCAGTCCGGGACTATTCCTGACCTCTCAGCGGAGTCTGAGAACTTGGCTCCCCTTCTGCCAACACTGCGACAAACTGAACTGAAACCATTTTTCATTTTGTCTTCGTGGCCACAATTTAGTTTAGAGATTTTAGACGAAGGAGGGGGTAAGAGGATCTTAAGTTCCTCAGTTATCCATAACAATACTTCTGTGTGAGAATCAAGGTCAGCCCTGATAAGGGTTTTGGGGGTGGAAAAGCATTTTGAAATAATTGGTGAGTGTGATTTATGACAGCCATTTGGGGTGGGAATTGCAACTTGTTTCTTTATAGCCTGAGGGAGGGGATTTCAGTCTTGGGTTCACCTATGTAAGTGCCGATACTTTGTTTCCTAAATAAAATGTTCTTTGAGGAAGAAATCTTTGCCTTGAAGTTCTTTTAAATCATTTCATCTATGGGAACCATGAGAGCTGCTTGGCCTGGGACCCCGACAGGGCCCTGCTGACCCGGGAGATGAGCCCCCTCCTCAAGGATGCCCACATGGTGGCTGATAGCCTGTCTCTTCCATTTCTCTCATTTTAATTCTTTTCTGGCATTGTTAGAAAAGTTTTCTTATATTGTAAGGGGCCCAGAGAGACAGTATCAGTGAGATGAGTGGCATAGAAAAGGAAGAATAAAGAAAGGGAGGGAGGGAGGGAGGGAGGGAAGGAGGGAGGGAGGAAGGACGAGGCCAAACCCGGATCCGGCTTGTAAGGGATCCAACCTTGCTGGGTGCTGTTTTGGGAACAACAGCAGCTCCTTCCTGATGCCGAGTGAACAATTGCTTCTTTGTGAGTCTTGTCAAACCACTTTCAAGGCTCTCTCCCCCTCCCCTCCCATCTCCTGGCCCCGAGAAGAAGCCGGAGGTCCCTTCACTTCAGGGCTGCTGCCTGGACTGGGACAAAGTTGAGACTGGGGGATTCTGGGAGGTGGAGTCCAGGCCGCCTAAACGGGTGGAAGCTGAGGAAGTACCTTTGAACCCCTGATCCTGGTTCCCAGCTTTCTCCGTCCCCCCCTAAGCACTCAGAGGGTCAACCCCACGGCTGGATTTCACTTGAGAAGCCACTTCGCCCCTAAGTAGCCAAGCGAAAAGGCCTCCTGGCCAAGGAACATGGGAGCTGTAGTGCAGGGAAACAGGTGATCAGTTGTAATGCAGAGGTGGGGACGGAGGTTGCACACAACCGGTTGCAAGTTTAGGGTGACAAGTGTCCCCCCCATGGCTCTGGGTCTTTGATGTGAAGCTGCCAGTCCCCCCCCCGGCTCTCCCCAGCTCAAATATGTTCAAGCCATGACATCCAGGGGCAAAATCCAGGAAGAGATTTTTCCAAAATGGGGGGGCAGGACTAAAGCAAGGACGGTAGCAGCCCCATCAGTCCCCCTCTCCCCCCTCCTCCTCCTCTCCAGAAACTCACTCTCTTTTAGCATGATGTTCTGTAGTTGGGTCAGGAAACGTCTGCAAGGATACACCCAGCTCAGGGATCTGTCCATTCCAGCAGGTTCTGAAGGAAAGTGAGAAAAATCTCGCTCAGAAAAAGGGAATGTCAGCCTGTCAACAGCACCCCAAGACCCAGAGGAGGTGGGGGGGATGCCCTTGTCTGGACGCCCTCAAGAAGGTGGGGTGAGCTGGGGGAAGCCCCCAGCCCCACATCAAAGACTCAGAGCCAAGGGGGGGGACACTTGCCACCCTCAACATGTAACCGGTTGTGTGCAACCTCCGCCCCCACCTCTGTGTTACAACTGAGCAGAATCAGCCGTTCACCACCCGTTTCCCTGCACTACAGCTCCCATGTGCCTTGGCCAGGAAGCCCTTTCACTTGGCTACTTAGGGGGGAGGTGGCTGCTCAAGTGAAATCCAGCCGTGGGGTTGACCCTCTGAGTGTTTGGGGGGGACGGAGCAAGCTGGGAACCAGGATCAGGGGTTCAAAGGTACTTCCTCAGCTTTCACCACTTTAGGTGGCCTGGACTCCACCACCCAAAATCCCCCAGTCTCGGCCTTGTCCCAGTCGAGGCAGCAGCCCCGAAGTGAAGGGACCTCCAGCTTCTGCTCAGGGCCAGGAGATGGGAGGGGAGGGGGAGAGAGCCTTGAAAGCGGTTTGACAAGACTCACAAAGAAGCAATTGTTGTCTTGGCATCAGGAAGGAGCTGCTGTTGTTCCCAAAACAGAGCCCAGCAAGGTTGGATCCCTTACAAGCCGGATCCGGGTTTGGCCTCGTCCCTGCTCAGCTGAGGGGCAGGCGGAGGAGCGCAGGGGCTGCTGGGCCCTCCGCCAGGTCATTCGACCATCTTCCTTCCCCTCGAGTGAAAGGGGGGCCAGGGGGGCTCCCCGAAGGCCTGAAGGTCAAGGTGGTGGGCAGAAGGTCACGGGGAAAGTCTGTCTCTCTGGTCACTAAGAAGTGACGCCCTTGGATGGGCCTAATCAGTCCGGGACTATTCCTGACCTCTCAGCGGAGTCTGAGAACTTGGCTCCCCTTCTGCCAACACTGCGACAAACTGAACTGAAACCATTTTTCATTTTGTCTTCGTGGCCACAATTTAGTTTAGAGATTTTAGACGAAGGAGGGGGTAAGAGGATCTTAAGTTCCTCAGTTATCCATAACAATACTTCTGTGTGAGAATCAAGGTCAGCCCTGATAAGGGTTTTGGGGGTGGAAAAGCATTTTGAAATAATTGGTGAGTGTGATTTATGACAGCCATTTGGGGTGGGAATTGCAACTTGTTACTTTGTAGCCTGAGGGAGGGGATTTCAGTCTTGGGTTCACCCATGTAAGTGCCGAGACTTTGTTTCCTAAATAATATGTTCTTTAAGGAAGAAAGCTTTGCCTTGAAGTTCTTTTAAATGGTTTCATCTATGGGAACCATGAGAGCTGCTTGGCCTGGGACCCCGACAGGGCCCTGCTGACCCGGGAGATGAGCCCCCTCCTCAAGGATGCCCACATGGTGGCTAATAGCCTGTCTCTTCCATTTCTCTCATTTTAATTCTTTTCTGGCATTGTTAGAAAAGTTTTCTTATATTGTAAGGGGCCCAGAGAGACAGTATCAGTGAGATGAGTGCCATAGAAAAGGAAGAATAAAGAAAGGGAGGGAGGGAGGGAGGGAGGAAGGACGAGGCCAAACCCGGATCCGGCTTGTAAGGGATCCAACCTTGCTGGGTGCTGTTTTGGGAACAACAGCAGCTCCTTCCTGATGCCGAGTGAACAATTGCTTCTTTGTGAGTCTTGTCAAACCACTTTCAAGGCTCTCTCCCCCTCCCCTCCCATCTCCTGGCCCCGAGAAGAAGCCGGAGGTCCCTTCACTTCAGGGCTGCTGCCTGGACTGGGACAAAGTTGAGACTGGGGGATTCTGGGAGGTGGAGTCCAGGCCGCCTAAACGGGTGGAAGCTGAGGAAGTACCTTTGAACCCCTGATCCTGGTTCCCAGCTTTCTCCGTCCCCCCCTAAGCACTCAGAGGGTCAACCCCACGGCTGGATTTCACTTGAGAAGCCACTTCGCCCCTAAGTAGCCAAGCGAAAAGGCCTCCTGGCCAAGGAACATGGGAGCTGTAGTGCAGGGAAACAGGTGATCAGTTGTAATGCAGAGGTGGGGACGGAGGTTGCACACAACCGGTTGCAAGTTTAGGGTGACAAGTGTCCCCCCCCATGGCTCTGGGTCTTTGATGTGAAGCTGCCAGTCCCCCCCCCGGCTCTCCCCAGCTCAAATATGTTCAAGCCATGACATCCAGGGGCAAAATCCAGGAAGAGATTTTTCCAAAATGGGGGGGCAGGACTAAAGCAAGGACGGTAGCAGCCCCATCAGTCCCCCTCTCCCCCCTCCTCCTCCTCTCCAGAAACTCACTCTCTTTTAGCATGATGTTCTGTAGTTGGGTCAGGAAACGTCTGCAAGGATACACCCAGCTCAGGGATCTGTCCATTCCAGCAGGTTCTGAAGGAAAGTGAGAAAAATCTCGCTCAGAAAAAGGGAATGTCAGCCTGTCAACAGCACCCCAAGACCCAGAGGAGGTGGGGGGGATGCCCTTGTCTGGACGCCCTCAAGAAGGTGGGGTGAGCTGGGGGAAGCCCCCAGCCCCACATCAAAGACTCAGAGCCAAGGGGGGGGACACTTGCCACCCTCAACATGTAACCGGTTGTGTGCAACCTCCGCCCCCACCTCTGTGTTACAACTGAGCAGAATCAGCCGTTCACCACCCGTTTCCCTGCACTACAGCTCCCATGTGCCTTGGCCAGGAAGCCCTTTCACTTGGCTACTTAGGGGGGAGGTGGCTGCTCAAGTGAAATCCAGCCGTGGGGTTGACCCTCTGAGTGTTTGGGGGGGACGGAGCAAGCTGGGAACCAGGATCAGGGGTTCAAAGGTACTTCCTCAGCTTTCACCACTTTAGGTGGCCTGGACTCCACCACCCAAAATCCCCCAGTCTCGGCCTTGTCCCAGTCGAGGCAGCAGCCCCGAAGTGAAGGGACCTCCAGCTTCTGCTCAGGGCCAGGAGATGGGAGGGGAGGGGGAGAGAGCCTTGAAAGCGGTTTGACAAGACTCACAAAGAAGCAATTGTTGTCTTGGCATCAGGAAGGAGCTGCTGTTGTTCCCAAAACAGAGCCCAGCAAGGTTGGATCCCTTACAAGCCGGATCCGGGTTTGGCCTCGTCCCTGCTCAGCTGAGGGGCAGGCGGAGGAGCGCAGGGGCTGCTGGGCCCTCCGCCAGGTCATTCGACCATCTTCCTTCCCCTCGAGTGAAAGGGGGGCCAGGGGGGCTCCCCGAAGGCCTGAAGGTCAAGGTGGTGGGCAGAAGGTCACGGGGAAAGTCTGTCTCTCTGGTCACTAAGAAGTGACGCCCTTGGATGGGCCTAATCAGTCCGGGACTATTCCTGACCTCTCAGCGGAGTCTGAGAACTTGGCTCCCCTTCTGCCAACACTGCGACAAACTGAACTGAAACCATTTTTCATTTTGTCTTCGTGGCCACAATTTAGTTTAGAGATTTTAGACGAAGGAGGGGGTAAGAGGATCTTAAGTTCCTCAGTTATCCATAACAATACTTCTGTGTGAGAATCAAGGTCAGCCCTGATAAGGGTTTTGGGGGTGGAAAAGCATTTTGAAATAATTGGTGAGTGTGATTTATGACAGCCATTTGGGGTGGGAATTGCAACTTGTTTCTTTATAGCCTGAGGGAGGGGATTTCAGTCTTGGGTTCACCTATGTAAGTGCCGATACTTTGTTTCCTAAATAAAATGTTCTTTGAGGAAGAAATCTTTGCCTTGAAGTTCTTTTAAATCATTTCATCTGTTATTGGAACCATGACATTAACCAAAGACTCCAAATAACTTTAAATCCACGGGGTCCTGAGCTCCGGTTGCCTATCCAAAGCCTTGGGAGGATGACAAAGACTCAGGGAAGAGCCCACAATGGAGAAAAAGGAAGAACTTGTCACCAGCACCAGAGCCACGAGTGCTACATCGGCAGATGGAGTGCAGGCCATCGCGCCTATAGAGAGTGTGCTTTCGGAAACTCCAGCGTCAGGTGCGAAACCAAAGTACGGGAGCAGATCTGGTCATCGGAATGGGCCTTGCCTAATGGAGATTCCTGGCGTTCAGAGGCGGCCCAGCAGAAGAGTTCCACGAAGGCCACTGAAGCTGAATGTCCACCAGCTACCCCTGCAAGTCACATTCTCCTGATCGAAGAGAGGCTAAGATTTATGACAGCCATTTGGGGTGGGAATTGCAACTTGTTACTTTGTAGCCTGAGGGAGGGGATTTCAGTCTTGGGTTCACCCATGTAAGTGCCGAGACTTTGTTTCCTAAATAATATGTTCTTTAAGGAAGAAAGCTTTGCCTTGAAGTTCTTTTAAATGGTTTCATCTATGGGAACCATGAGAGCTGCTTGGCCTGGGACCCCGACAGGGCCCTGCTGACCCGGGAGATGAGCCCCCTCCTCAAGGATGCCCACATGGTGGCTGATAGCCTGTCTCTTCCATTTCTCTCATTTTAATTCTTTTCTGGCATTGTTAGAAAAGTTTTCTTATATTGTAAGGGGCCCAGAGAGACAGTATCAGTGAGATGAGTGGCATAGAAAAGGAAGAATAAAGAAAGGGAGGGAGGGAGGGAGGGAAGGAGGGAGGGAGGAAGGACGAGGCCAAACCCGGATCCGGCTTGTAAGGGATCCAACCTTGCTGGGTGCTGTTTTGGGAACAACAGCAGCTCCTTCCTGATGCCGAGTGAACAATTGCTTCTTTGTGAGTCTTGTCAAACCACTTTCAAGGCTCTCTCCCCCTCCCCTCCCATCTCCTGGCCCCGAGAAGAAGCCGGAGGTCCCTTCACTTCAGGGCTGCTGCCTGGACTGGGACAAAGTTGAGACTGGGGGATTCTGGGAGGTGGAGTCCAGGCCGCCTAAACGGGTGGAAGCTGAGGAAGTACCTTTGAACCCCTGATCCTGGTTCCCAGCTTTCTCCGTCCCCCCCCAAGCACTCAGAGGGTCAACCCCACGGCTGGATTTCACTTGAGAAGCCACTTCGCCCCTAAGTAGCCAAGCGAAAAGGCCTCCTGGCCAAGGAACATGGGAGCTGTAGTGCAGGGAAACAGGTGATCAGTTGTAATGCAGAGGTGGGGACGGAGGTTGCACACAACCGGTTGCAAGTTTAGGGTGACAAGTGTCCCCCCCCCATGGCTCTGGGTCTTTGATGTGAAGCTGCCAGTCCCCCCCCCGGCTCTCCCCAGCTCAAATATGTTCAAGCCATGACATCCAGGGGCAAAATCCAGGAAGAGATTTTTCCAAAATGGGGGGGCAGGACTAAAGCAAGGACGGTAGCAGCCCCATCAGTCCCCCTCTCCCCCTCCTCCTCCTCTCCAGAAACTCACTCTCTTTTAGCATGATGTTCTGTAGTTGGGTCAGGAAACGTCTGCAAGGATACACCCAGCTCAGGGATCTGTCCATTCCAGCAGGTTCTGAAGGAAAGTGAGAAAAATCTCGCTCAGAAAAAGGGAATGTCAGCCTGTCAACAGCACCCCAAGACCCAGAGGAGGTGGGGGGGATGCCCTTGTCTGGACGCCCTCAAGAAGGTGGGGTGAGCTGGGGGAAGCCCCCAGCCCCACATCAAAGACTCAGAGCCAAGGGGGGGGACACTTGCCACCCTCAACATGTAACCGGTTGTGTGCAACCTCCGCCCCCACCTCTGTGTTACAACTGAGCAGAATCAGCCGTTCACCACCCGTTTCCCTGCACTACAGCTCCCATGTGCCTTGGCCAGGAAGCCCTTTCACTTGGCTACTTAGGGGGGAGGTGGCTGCTCAAGTGAAATCCAGCCGTGGGGTTGACCCTCTGAGTGTTTGGGGGGGACGGAGCAAGCTGGGAACCAGGATCAGGGGTTCAAAGGTACTTCCTCAGCTTTCACCACTTTAGGTGGCCTGGACTCCACCACCCAAAATCCCCCAGTCTCGGCCTTGTCCCAGTCGAGGCAGCAGCCCCGAAGTGAAGGGACCTCCAGCTTCTGCTCAGGGCCAGGAGATGGGAGGGGAGGGGGAGAGAGCCTTGAAAGCGGTTTGACAAGACTCACAAAGAAGCAATTGTTGTCTTGGCATCAGGAAGGAGCTGCTGTTGTTCCCAAAACAGAGCCCAGCAAGGTTGGATCCCTTACAAGCCGGATCCGGGTTTGGCCTCGTCCCTGCTCAGCTGAGGGGCAGGCGGAGGAGCGCAGGGGCTGCTGGGCCCTCCGCCAGGTCATTCGACCATCTTCCTTCCCCTCGAGTGAAAGGGGGGCCAGGGGGGCTCCCCGAAGGCCTGAAGGTCAAGGTGGTGGGCAGAAGGTCACGGGGAAAGTCTGTCTCTCTGGTCACTAAGAAGTGACGCCCTTGGATGGGCCTAATCAGTCCGGGACTATTCCTGACCTCTCAGCGGAGTCTGAGAACTTGGCTCCCCTTCTGCCAACACTGCGACAAACTGAACTGAAACCATTTTTCATTTTGTCTTCGTGGCCACAATTTAGTTTAGAGATTTTAGACGAAGGAGGGGGTAAGAGGATCTTAAGTTCCTCAGTTATCCATAACAATACTTCTGTGTGAGAATCAAGGTCAGCCCTGATAAGGGTTTTGGGGGTGGAAAAGCATTTTGAAATAATTGGTGAGTGTGATTTATGACAGCCATTTGGGGTGGGAATTGCAACTTGTTTCTTTATAGCCTGAGGGAGGGGATTTCAGTCTTGGGTTCACCTATGTAAGTGCCGATACTTTGTTTCCTAAATAAAATGTTCTTTGAGGAAGAAATCTTTGCCTTGAAGTTCTTTTAAATCATTTCATCTGTTATTGGAACCATGACATTAACCAAAGACTCCACATAACTTTAAATCCACGGGGTCCTGAGCTCCGGTTGCCTATCCAAAGCCTTGGGAGGATGACAAAGACTCAGGGAAGAGCCCACAATGGAGAAAAAGGAAGAACTTGTCACCAGCACCAGAGCCACGAGTGCTACATCGGCAGATGGAGTGCAGGCCATCGCGCCTATAGAGAGTGTGCTTTCGGAAACTCCAGCGTCAGGTGCGAAACCAAAGTACGGGAGCAGATCTGGTCATCGGAATGGGCCTTGCCTAATGGAGATTCCTGGCGTTCAGAGGCGGCCCAGCAGAAGAGTTCCACGAAGGCCACTGAAGCTGAATGTCCACCAGCTACCCCTGCAAGTCACATTCTCCTGATCGAAGAGAGGCTAAGATTTATGACAGCCATTTGGGGTGGGAATTGCAACTTGTTACTTTGTAGCCTGAGGGAGGGGATTTCAGTCTTGGGTTCACCCATGTAAGTGCCGAGACTTTGTTTCCTAAATAATATGTTCTTTAAGGAAGAAAGCTTTGCCTTGAAGTTCTTTTAAATGGTTTCATCTATGGGAACCATGAGAGCTGCTTGGCCTGGGACCCCGACAGGGCCCTGCTGACCCGGGAGATGAGCCCCCTCCTCAAGGATGCCCACATGGTGGCTGATAGCCTGTCTCTTCCATTTCTCTCATTTTAATTCTTTTCTGGCATTGTTAGAAAAGTTTTCTTATATTGTAAGGGGCCCAGAGAGACAGTATCAGTGAGATGAGTGGCATAGAAAAGGAAGAATAAAGAAAGGGAGGGAGGGAGGGAGGGAAGGAGGGAGGGAGGGAGGAAGGACGAGGCCAAACCCGGATCCGGCTTGTAAGGGATCCAACCTTGCTGGGTGCTGTTTTGGGAACAACAGCAGCTCCTTCCTGATGCCGAGTGAACAATTGCTTCTTTGTGAGTCTTGTCAAACCACTTTCAAGGCTCTCTCCCCCTCCCCTCCCATCTCCTGGCCCCGAGAAGAAGCCGGAGGTCCCTTCACTTCAGGGCTGCTGCCTGGACTGGGACAAAGTTGAGACTGGGGGATTCTGGGAGGTGGAGTCCAGGCCGCCTAAACGGGTGGAAGCTGAGGAAGTACCTTTGAACCCCTGATCCTGGTTCCCAGCTTTCTCCGTCCCCCCCCAAGCACTCAGAGGGTCAACCCCACGGCTGGATTTCACTTGAGAAGCCACTTCGCCCCTAAGTAGCCAAGCGAAAAGGCCTCCTGGCCAAGGAACATGGGAGCTGTAGTGCAGGGAAACAGGTGATCAGTTGTAATGCAGAGGTGGGGACGGAGGTTGCACACAACCGGTTGCAAGTTTAGGGTGACAAGTGTCCCCCCCCATGGCTCTGGGTCTTTGATGTGAAGCTGCCAGTCCCCCCCCCCCCGGCTCTCCCCAGCTCAAATATGTTCAAGCCATGACATCCAGGGGCAAAATCCAGGAAGAGATTTTTCCAAAATGGGGGGGCAGGACTAAAGCAAGGACGGTAGCAGCCCCATCAGTCCCCCTCTCCCCCTCCTCCTCCTCTCCAGAAACTCACTCTCTTTTAGCATGATGTTCTGTAGTTGGGTCAGGAAACGTCTGCAAGGATACACCCAGCTCAGGGATCTGTCCATTCCAGCAGGTTCTGAAGGAAAGTGAGAAAAATCTCGCTCAGAAAAAGGGAATGTCAGCCTGTCAACAGCACCCCAAGACCCAGAGGAGGTGGGGGGGATGCCCTTGTCTGGACGCCCTCAAGAAGGTGGGGTGAGCTGGGGGAAGCCCCCAGCCCCACATCAAAGACTCAGAGCCAAGGGGGGGGACACTTGCCACCCTCAACATGTAACCGGTTGTGTGCAACCTCCGCCCCCACCTCTGTGTTACAACTGAGCAGAATCAGCCGTTCACCACCCGTTTCCCTGCACTACAGCTCCCATGTGCCTTGGCCAGGAAGCCCTTTCACTTGGCTACTTAGGGGGGAGGTGGCTGCTCAAGTGAAATCCAGCCGTGGGGTTGACCCTCTGAGTGTTTGGGGGGGACGGAGCAAGCTGGGAACCAGGATCAGGGGTTCAAAGGTACTTCCTCAGCTTTCACCACTTTAGGTGGCCTGGACTCCACCACCCAAAATCCCCCAGTCTCGGCCTTGTCCCAGTCGAGGCAGCAGCCCCGAAGTGAAGGGACCTCCAGCTTCTGCTCAGGGCCAGGAGATGGGAGGGGAGGGGGAGAGAGCCTTGAAAGCGGTTTGACAAGACTCACAAAGAAGCAATTGTTGTCTTGGCATCAGGAAGGAGCTGCTGTTGTTCCCAAAACAGAGCCCAGCAAGGTTGGATCCCTTACAAGCCGGATCCGGGTTTGGCCTCGTCCCTGCTCAGCTGAGGGGCAGGCGGAGGAGCGCAGGGGCTGCTGGGCCCTCCGCCAGGTCATTCGACCATCTTCCTTCCCCTCGAGTGAAAGGGGGGCCAGGGGGGCTCCCCGAAGGCCTGAAGGTCAAGGTGGTGGGCAGAAGGTCACGGGGAAAGTCTGTCTCTCTGGTCACTAAGAAGTGACGCCCTTGGATGGGCCTAATCAGTCCGGGACTATTCCTGACCTCTCAGCGGAGTCTGAGAACTTGGCTCCCCTTCTGCCAACACTGCGACAAACTGAACTGAAACCATTTTTCATTTTGTCTTCGTGGCCACAATTTAGTTTAGAGATTTTAGACGAAGGAGGGGGTAAGAGGATCTTAAGTTCCTCAGTTATCCATAACAATACTTCTGTGTGAGAATCAAGGTCAGCCCTGATAAGGGTTTTGGGGGTGGAAAAGCATTTTGAAATAATTGGTGAGTGTGATTTATGACAGCCATTTGGGGTGGGAATTGCAACTTGTTTCTTTATAGCCTGAGGGAGGGGATTTCAGTCTTGGGTTCACCTATGTAAGTGCCGATACTTTGTTTCCTAAATAAAATGTTCTTTGAGGAAGAAATCTTTGCCTTGAAGTTCTTTTAAATCATTTCATCTGTTATTGGAACCATGACATTAACCAAAGACTCCACATAACTTTAAATCCACGGGGTCCTGAGCTCCGGTTGCCTATCCAAAACCTTGGGAGGATGACAAAGACTCAGGGAAGAGCCCACAATGGAGAAAAAGGAAGAACTTGTCACCAGCACCAGAGCCACGAGTGCTACATCGGCAGATGGAGTGCAGGCCATCGCGCCTATAGAGAGTGTGCTTTCGGAAACTCCAGCGTCAGGTGCGAAACCAAAGTACGGGAGCAGATCTGGTCATCGGAATGGGCCTTGCCTAATGGAGATTCCTGGCGTTCAGAGGCGGCCCAGCAGAAGAGTTCCACGAAGGCCACTGAAGCTGAATGTCCACCAGCTACCCCTGCAAGTCACATTCTCCTGATCGAAGAGAGGCTAAGATTTATGACAGCCATTTGGGGTGGGAATTGCAACTTGTTACTTTGTAGCCTGAGGGAGGGGATTTCAGTCTTGGGTTCACCCATGTAAGTGCCGAGACTTTGTTTCCTAAATAATATGTTCTTTAAGGAAGAAAGCTTTGCCTTGAAGTTCTTTTAAATGGTTTCATCTATGGGAACCATGAGAGCTGCTTGGCCTGGGACCCCGACAGGGCCCTGCTGACCCGGGAGATGAGCCCCCTCCTCAAGGATGCCCACATGGTGGCTGATAGCCTGTCTCTTCCATTTCTCTCATTTTAATTCTTTTCTGGCATTGTTAGAAAAGTTTTCTTATATTGTAAGGGGCCCAGAGAGACAGTATCAGTGAGATGAGTGGCATAGAAAAGGAAGAATAAAGAAAGGGAGGGAGGGAGGGAGGGAAGGAGGGAGGGAGGGAGGAAGGACGAGGCCAAACCCGGATCCGGCTTGTAAGGGATCCAACCTTGCTGGGTGCTGTTTTGGGAACAACAGCAGCTCCTTCCTGATGCCGAGTGAACAATTGCTTCTTTGTGAGTCTTGTCAAACCACTTTCAAGGCTCTCTCCCCCTCCCCTCCCATCTCCTGGCCCCGAGAAGAAGCCGGAGGTCCCTTCACTTCAGGGCTGCTGCCTGGACTGGGACAAAGTTGAGACTGGGGGATTCTGGGAGGTGGAGTCCAGGCCGCCTAAACGGGTGGAAGCTGAGGAAGTACCTTTGAACCCCTGATCCTGGTTCCCAGCTTTCTCCGTCCCCCCCTAAGCACTCAGAGGGTCAACCCCACGGCTGGATTTCACTTGAGAAGCCACTTCGCCCCTAAGTAGCCAAGCGAAAAGGCCTCCTGGCCAAGGAACATGGGAGCTGTAGTGCAGGGAAACAGGTGATCAGTTGTAATGCAGAGGTGGGGACGGAGGTTGCACACAACCGGTTGCAAGTTTAGGGTGACAAGTGTCCCCCCCCATGGCTCTGGGTCTTTGATGTGAAGCTGCCAGTCCCCCCCCCCCGGCTCTCCCCAGCTCAAATATGTTCAAGCCATGACATCCAGGGGCAAAATCCAGGAAGAGATTTTTCCAAAATGGGGGGGCAGGACTAAAGCAAGGACGGTAGCAGCCCCATCAGTCCCCCTCTCCCCCCTCCTCCTCCTCTCCAGAAACTCACTCTCTTTTAGCATGATGTTCTGTAGTTGGGTCAGGAAACGTCTGCAAGGATACACCCAGCTCAGGGATCTGTCCATTCCAGCAGGTTCTGAAGGAAAGTGAGAAAAATCTCGCTCAGAAAAAGGGAATGTCAGCCTGTCAACAGCACCCCAAGACCCAGAGGAGGTGGGGGGGATGCCCTTGTCTGGACGCCCTCAAGAAGGTGGGGTGAGCTGGGGGAAGCCCCCAGCCCCACATCAAAGACTCAGAGCCAAGGGGGGGGACACTTGCCACCCTCAACATGTAACCGGTTGTGTGCAACCTCCGCCCCCACCTCTGTGTTACAACTGAGCAGAATCAGCCGTTCACCACCCGTTTCCCTGCACTACAGCTCCCATGTGCCTTGGCCAGGAAGCCCTTTCACTTGGCTACTTAGGGGGGAGGTGGCTGCTCAAGTGAAATCCAGCCGTGGGGTTGACCCTCTGAGTGTTTGGGGGGGACAGAGCAAGCTGGGAACCAGGATCAGGGGTTCAAAGGTACTTCCTCAGCTTTCACCACTTTAGGTGGCCTGGACTCCACCACCCAAAATCCCCCAGTCTCGGCCTTGTCCCAGTCGAGGCAGCAGCCCCGAAGTGAAGGGACCTCCAGCTTCTGCTCAGGGCCAGGAGATGGGAGGGGAGGGGGAGAGAGCCTTGAAAGCGGTTTGACAAGACTCACAAAGAAGCAATTGTTGTCTTGGCATCAGGAAGGAGCTGCTGTTGTTCCCAAAACAGAGCCCAGCAAGGTTGGATCCCTTACAAGCCGGATCCGGGTTTGGCCTCGTCCCTGCTCAGCTGAGGGGCAGGCGGAGGAGCGCAGGGGCTGCTGGGCCCTCCACCAGGTCATTCGACCATCTTCCTTCCCCTCGAGTGAAAGGGGGGCCAGGGGGGCTCCCCGAAGGCCTGAAGGTCAAGGTGGTGGGCAGAAGGTCACGGGGAAAGTCTGTCTCTCTGGTCACTAAGAAGTGACGCCCTTGGATGGGCCTAATCAGTCCGGGACTATTCCTGACCTCTCAGCGGAGTCTGAGAACTTGGCTCCCCTTCTGCCAACACTGCGACAAACTGAACTGAAACCATTTTTCATTTTGTCTTCGTGGCCACAATTTAGTTTAGAGATTTTAGACGAAGGAGGGGGTAAGAGGATCTTAAGTTCCTCAGTTATCCATAACAATACTTCTGTGTGAGAATCAAGGTCAGCCCTGATAAGGGTTTTGGGGGTGGAAAAGCATTTTGAAATAATTGGTGAGTGTGATTTATGACAGCCATTTGGGGTGGGAATTGCAACTTGTTTCTTTATAGCCTGAGGGAGGGGATTTCAGTCTTGGGTTCACCTATGTAAGTGCCGATACTTTGTTTCCTAAATAAAATGTTCTTTGAGGAAGAAATCTTTGCCTTGAAGTTCTTTTAAATCATTTCATCTGTTATTGGAACCATGACATTAACCAAAGACTCCAAATAACTTTAAATCCACGGGGTCCTGAGCTCCGGTTGCCTATCCAAAGCCTTGGGAGGATGACAAAGACTCAGGGAAGAGCCCACAATGGAGAAAAAGGAAGAACTTGTCACCAGCACCAGAGCCACGAGTGCTACATCGGCAGATGGAGTGCAGGCCATCGCGCCTATAGAGAGTGTGCTTTCGGAAACTCCAGCGTCAGGTGCGAAACCAAAGTACGGGAGCAGATCTGGTCATCGGAATGGGCCTTGCCTAATGGAGATTCCTGGCGTTCAGAGGCGGCCCAGCAGAAGAGTTCCACGAAGGCCACTGAAGCTGAATGTCCACCAGCTACCCCTGCAAGTCACATTCTCCTGATCGAAGAGAGGCTAAGATTTATGACAGCCATTTGGGGTGGGAATTGCAACTTGTTACTTTGTAGCCTGAGGGAGGGGATTTCAGTCTTGGGTTCACCCATGTAAGTGCCGAGACTTTGTTTCCTAAATAATATGTTCTTTAAGGAAGAAAGCTTTGCCTTGAAGTTCTTTTAAATGGTTTCATCTATGGGAACCATGAGAGCTGCTTGGCCTGGGACCCCGACAGGGCCCTGCTGACCCGGGAGATGAGCCCCCTCCTCAAGGATGCCCACATGGTGGCTGATAGCCTGTCTCTTCCATTTCTCTCATTTTAATTCTTTTCTGGCATTGTTAGAAAAGTTTTCTTATATTGTAAGGGGCCCAGAGAGACAGTATCAGTGAGATGAGTGGCATAGAAAAGGAAGAATAAAGAAAGGGAGGGAGGGAGGGAGGGAAGGAGGGAGGGAGGAAGGACGAGGTCAAACCCGGATCCGGCTTGTAAGGGATCCAACCTTGCTGGGTGCTGTTTTGGGAACAACAGCAGCTCCTTCCTGATGCCGAGTGAACAATTGCTTCTTTGTGAGTCTTGTCAAACCACTTTCAAGGCTCTCTCCCCCTCCCCTCCCATCTCCTGGCCCCGAGAAGAAGCCGGAGGTCCCTTCACTTCAGGGCTGCTGCCTGGACTGGGACAAAGTTGAGACTGGGGGATTCTGGGAGGTGGAGTCCAGGCCGCCTAAACGGGTGGAAGCTGAGGAAGTACCTTTGAACCCCTGATCCTGGTTCCCAGCTTTCTCCGTCCCCCCCAAGCACTCAGAGGGTCAACCCCACGGCTGGATTTCACTTGAGAAGCCACTTCGCCCCTAAGTAGCCAAACGGAAAGGCCTCCTGGCCAAGGAACATGGGAGCTGTAGTGCAGGGAAACAGGTGATCAGTTGTAATGCAGAGGTGGGGACGGAGGTTGCACACAACCGGTTGCAAGTTTAGGGTGACAAGTGTCCCCCCCATGGCTCTGGGTCTTTGATGTGAAGCTGCCAGTCCCCCCCCCCGGCTCTCCCCAGCTCAAATATGTTCAAGCCATGACATCCAGGGGCAAAATCCAGGAAGAGATTTTTCCAAAATGGGGGGGCAGGACTAAAGCAAGGACGGTAGCAGCCCCATCAGTCCCCCTCTCCCCCTCCTCCTCCTCTCCAGAAACTCACTCTCTTTTAGCATGATGTTCTGTAGTTGGGTCAGGAAACGTCTGCAAGGATACACCCAGCTCAGGGATCTGTCCATTCCAGCAGGTTCTGAAGGAAAGTGAGAAAAATCTCGCTCAGAAAAAGGGAATGTCAGCCTGTCAACAGCACCCCAAGACCCAGAGGAGGTGGGGGGGATGCCCTTGTCTGGACGCCCTCAAGAAGGTGGGGTGAGCTGGGGGAAGCCCCCAGCCCCACATCAAAGACTCAGAGCCAAGGGGGGGGACACTTGCCACCCTCAACATGTAACCGGTTGTGTGCAACCTCCGCCCCCACCTCTGTGTTACAACTGAGCAGAATCAGCCGTTCACCACCCGTTTCCCTGCACTACAGCTCCCATGTGCCTTGGCCAGGAAGCCCTTTCACTTGGCTACTTAGGGGGGAGGTGGCTGCTCAAGTGAAATCCAGCCGTGGGGTTGACCCTCTGAGTGTTTGGGGGGGACGGAGCAAGCTGGGAACCAGGATCAGGGGTTCAAAGGTACTTCCTCAGCTTTCACCACTTTAGGTGGCCTGGACTCCACCACCCAAAATCCCCCAGTCTCGGCCTTGTCCCAGTCGAGGCAGCAGCCCCGAAGTGAAGGGACCTCCAGCTTCTGCTCAGGGCCAGGAGATGGGAGGGGAGGGGGAGAGAGCCTTGAAAGCGGTTTGACAAGACTCACAAAGAAGCAATTGTTGTCTTGGCATCAGGAAGGAGCTGCTGTTGTTCCCAAAACAGAGCCCAGCAAGGTTGGATCCCTTACAAGCCGGATCCGGGTTTGGCCTCGTCCCTGCTCAGCTGAGGGGCAGGCGGAGGAGCGCAGGGGCTGCTGGGCCCTCCGCCAGGTCATTCGACCATCTTCCTTCCCCTCGAGTGAAAGGGGGGCCAGGGGGGCTCCCCGAAGGCCTGAAGGTCAAGGTGGTGGGCAGAAGGTCACGGGGAAAGTCTGTCTCTCTGGTCACTAAGAAGTGACGCCCTTGGATGGGCCTAATCAGTCCGGGACTATTCCTGACCTCTCAGCGGAGTCTGAGAACTTGGCTCCCCTTCTGCCAACACTGCGACAAACTGAACTGAAACCATTTTTCATTTTGTCTTCGTGGCCACAATTTAGTTTAGAGATTTTAGACGAAGGAGGGGGTAAGAGGATCTTAAGTTCCTCAGTTATCCATAACAATACTTCTGTGTGAGAATCAAGGTCAGCCCTGATAAGGGTTTTGGGGGTGGAAAAGCATTTTGAAATAATTGGTGAGTGTGATTTATGACAGCCATTTGGGGTGGGAATTGCAACTTGTTTCTTTATAGCCTGAGGGAGGGGATTTCAGTCTTGGGTTCACCTATGTAAGTGCCGATACTTTGTTTCCTAAATAAAATGTTCTTTGAGGAAGAAATCTTTGCCTTGAAGTTCTTTTAAATCATTTCATCTGTTATTGGAACCATGACATTAACCAAAGACTCCACATAACTTTAAATCCACGGGGTCCTGAGCTCCGGTTGCCTATCCAAAGCCTTGGGAGGATGACAAAGACTCAGGGAAGAGCCCACAATGGAGAAAAAGGAAGAACTTGTCACCAGCACCAGAGCCACGAGTGCTACATCGGCAGATGGAGTGCAGGCCATCGCGCCTATAGAGAGTGTGCTTTCGGAAACTCCAGCGTCAGGTGCGAAACCAAAGTACGGGAGCAGATCTGGTCATCGGAATGGGCCTTGCCTAATGGAGATTCCTGGCGTTCAGAGGCGGCCCAGCAGAAGAGTTCCACGAAGGCCACTGAAGCTGAATGTCCACCAGCTACCCCTGCAAGTCACATTCTCCTGATCGAAGAGAGGCTAAGATTTATGACAGCCATTTGGGGTGGGAATTGCAACTTGTTACTTTGTAGCCTGAGGGAGGGGATTTCAGTCTTGGGTTCACCCATGTAAGTGCCGAGACTTTGTTTCCTAAATAATATGTTCTTTAAGGAAGAAAGCTTTGCCTTGAAGTTCTTTTAAATGGTTTCATCTATGGGAACCATGAGAGCTGCTTGGCCTGGGACCCCGACAGGGCCCTGCTGACCCGGGAGATGAGCCCCCTCCTCAAGGATGCCCACATGGTGGCTGATAGCCTGTCTCTTCCATTTCTCTCATTTTAATTCTTTTCTGGCATTGTTAGAAAAGTTTTCTTATATTGTAAGGGGCCCAGAGAGACAGTATCAGTGAGATGAGTGGCATAGAAAAGGAAGAATAAAGAAAGGGAGGGAGGGAGGGAGGGAAGGAGGGAGGGAGGGAGGAAGGACGAGGCCAAACCCGGATCCGGCTTGTAAGGGATCCAACCTTGCTGGGTGCTGTTTTGGGAACAACAGCAGCTCCTTCCTGATGCCGAGTGAACAATTGCTTCTTTGTGAGTCTTGTCAAACCACTTTCAAGGCTCTCTCCCCCTCCCCTCCCATCTCCTGGCCCCGAGAAGAAGCCGGAGGTCCCTTCACTTCAGGGCTGCTGCCTGGACTGGGACAAAGTTGAGACTGGGGGATTCTGGGAGGTGGAGTCCAGGCCGCCTAAACGGGTGGAAGCTGAGGAAGTACCTTTGAACCCCTGATCCTGGTTCCCAGCTTTCTCCGTCCCCCCCTAAGCACTCAGAGGGTCAACCCCACGGCTGGATTTCACTTGAGAAGCCACTTCGCCCCTAAGTAGCCAAGCGAAAAGGCCTCCTGGCCAAGGAACATGGGAGCTGTAGTGCAGGGAAACAGGTGATCAGTTGTAATGCAGAGGTGGGGACGGAGGTTGCACACAACCGGTTGCAAGTTTAGGGTGACAAGTGTCCCCCCCCATGGCTCTGGGTCTTTGATGTGAAGCTGCCAGTCCCCCCCCCCCGGCTCTCCCCAGCTCAAATATGTTCAAGCCATGACATCCAGGGGCAAAATCCAGGAAGAGATTTTTCCAAAATGGGGGGGCAGGACTAAAGCAAGGACGGTAGCAGCCCCATCAGTCCCCCTCTCCCCCCTCCTCCTCCTCTCCAGAAACTCACTCTCTTTTAGCATGATGTTCTGTAGTTGGGTCAGGAAACGTCTGCAAGGATACACCCAGCTCAGGGATCTGTCCATTCCAGCAGGTTCTGAAGGAAAGTGAGAAAAATCTCGCTCAGAAAAAGGGAATGTCAGCCTGTCAACAGCACCCCAAGACCCAGAGGAGGTGGGGGGGATGCCCTTGTCTGGACGCCCTCAAGAAGGTGGGGTGAGCTGGGGGAAGCCCCCAGCCCCACATCAAAGACTCAGAGCCAAGGGGGGGGACACTTGCCACCCTCAACATGTAACCGGTTGTGTGCAACCTCCGCCCCCACCTCTGTGTTACAACTGAGCAGAATCAGCCGTTCACCACCCGTTTCCCTGCACTACAGCTCCCATGTGCCTTGGCCAGGAAGCCCTTTCACTTGGCTACTTAGGGGGGAGGTGGCTGCTCAAGTGAAATCCAGCCGTGGGGTTGACCCTCTGAGTGTTTGGGGGGGACGGAGCAAGCTGGGAACCAGGATCAGGGGTTCAAAGGTACTTCCTCAGCTTTCACCACTTTAGGTGGCCTGGACTCCACCACCCAAAATCCCCCAGTCTCGGCCTTGTCCCAGTCGAGGCAGCAGCCCCGAAGTGAAGGGACCTCCAGCTTCTGCTCAGGGCCAGGAGATGGGAGGGGAGGGGGAGAGAGCCTTGAAAGCGGTTTGACAAGACTCACAAAGAAGCAATTGTTGTCTTGGCATCAGGAAGGAGCTGCTGTTGTTCCCAAAACAGAGCCCAGCAAGGTTGGATCCCTTACAAGCCGGATCCGGGTTTGGCCTCGTCCCTGCTCAGCTGAGGGGCAGGCGGAGGAGCGCAGGGGCTGCTGGGCCCTCCGCCAGGTCATTCGACCATCTTCCTTCCCCTCGAGTGAAAGGGGGGCCAGGGGGGCTCCCCGAAGGCCTGAAGGTCAAGGTGGTGGGCAGAAGGTCACGGGGAAAGTCTGTCTCTCTGGTCACTAAGAAGTGACGCCCTTGGATGGGCCTAATCAGTCCGGGAACTATTCCTGACCTCTCAGCGGAGTCTGAGAACTTGGCTCCCCTTCTGCCAACACTGCGACAAACTGAACTGAAACCATTTTTCATTTTGTCTTCGTGGCCACAATTTAGTTTAGAGATTTTAGACGAAGGAGGGGGTAAGAGGATCTTAAGTTCCTCAGTTATCCATAACAATACTTCTGTGTGAGAATCAAGGTCAGCCCTGATAAGGGTTTTGGGGGTGGAAAAGCATTTTGAAATAATTGGTGAGTGTGATTTATGACAGCCATTTGGGGTGGGAATTGCAACTTGTTTCTTTATAGCCTGAGGGAGGGGATTTCAGTCTTGGGTTCACCTATGTAAGTGCCGATACTTTGTTTCCTAAATAAAATGTTCTTTGAGGAAGAAATCTTTGCCTTGAAGTTCTTTTAAATCATTTCATCTGTTATTGGAACCATGACATTAACCAAAGACTCCAAATAACTTTAAATCCACGGGGTCCTGAGCTCCGGTTGCCTATCCAAAGCCTTGGGAGGATGACAAAGACTCAGGGAAGAGCCCACAATGGAGAAAAAGGAAGAACTTGTCACCAGCACCAGAGCCACGAGTGCTACATCGGCAGATGGAGTGCAGGCCATCGCGCCTATAGAGAGTGTGCTTTCGGAAACTCCAGCGTCAGGTGCGAAACCAAAGTACGGGAGCAGATCTGGTCATCGGAATGGGCCTTGCCTAATGGAGATTCCTGGCGTTCAGAGGCGGCCCAGCAGAAGAGTTCCACGAAGGCCACTGAAGCTGAATGTCCACCAGCTACCCCTGCAAGTCACATTCTCCTGATCAAAGAGAGGCTAAGATTTATGACAGCCATTTGGGGTGGGAATTGCAACTTGTTACTTTGTAGCCTGAGGGAGGGGATTTCAGTCTTGGGTTCACCCATGTAAGTGCCGAGACTTTGTTTCCTAAATAATATGTTCTTTAAGGAAGAAAGCTTTGCCTTGAAGTTCTTTTAAATGGTTTCATCTATGGGAACCATGAGAGCTGCTTGGCCTGGGACCCCGACAGGGCCCTGCTGACCCGGGAGATGAGCCCCCTCCTCAAGGATGCCCACATGGTGGCTGATAGCCTGTCTCTTCCATTTCTCTCATTTTAATTCTTTTCTGGCATTGTTAGAAAAGTTTTCTTATATTGTAAGGGGCCCAGAGAGACAGTATCAGTGAGATGAGTGGCATAGAAAAGGAAGAATAAAGAAAGGGAGGGAGGGAGGGAGGGAAGGAGGGAGGGAGGAAGGACGAGGCCAAACCCGGATCCGGCTTGTAAGGGATCCAACCTTGCTGGGTGCTGTTTTGGGAACAACAGCAGCTCCTTCCTGATGCCGAGTGAACAATTGCTTCTTTGTGAGTCTTGTCAAACCACTTTCAAGGCTCTCTCCCCCTCCCCTCCCATCTCCTGGCCCCGAGAAGAAGCCGGAGGTCCCTTCACTTCAGGGCTGCTGCCTGGACTGGGACAAAGTTGAGACTGGGGGATTCTGGGAGGTGGAGTCCAGGCCGCCTAAACGGGTGGAAGCTGAGGAAGTACCTTTGAACCCCTGATCCTGGTTCCCAGCTTTCTCCGTCCCCCCCAAGCACTCAGAGGGTCAACCCCACGGCTGGATTTCACTTGAGAAGCCACTTCGCCCCTAAGTAGCCAAGCGAAAAGGCCTCCTGGCCAAGGAACATGGGAGCTGTAGTGCAGGGAAACAGGTGATCAGTTGTAATGCAGAGGTGGGGACGGAGGTTGCACACAACCGGTTGCAAGTTTAGGGTGACAAGTGTCCCCCCCATGGCTCTGGGTCTTTGATGTGAAGCTGCCAGTCCCCCCCCGGCTCTCCCCAGCTCAAATATGTTCAAGCCATGACATCCAGGGGCAAAATCCAGGAAGAGATTTTTCCAAAATGGGGGGGCAGCACTAAAGCAAGGACGGTAGCAGCCCCATCAGTCCCCCTCTCCCCCCTCCTCCTCCTCTCCAGAAACTCACTCTCTTTTAGCATGATGTTCTGTAGTTGGGTCAGGAAACGTCTGCAAGGATACACCCAGCTCAGGGATCTGTCCATTCCAGCAGGTTCTGAAGGAAAGTGAGAAAAATCTCGCTCAGAAAAAGGGAATGTCAGCCTGTCAACAGCACCCCAAGACCCAGAGGAGGTGGGGGGGATGCCCTTGTCTGGACGCCCTCAAGAAGGTGGGGTGAGCTGGGGGAAGCCCCCAGCCCCACATCAAAGACTCAGAGCCAAGGGGGGGGACACTTGCCACCCTCAACTTGCAACCGGTTGTGTGCAACCTCCGCCCCCACCTCTGTGTTACAACTGAGCAGAATCAGCCGTTCACCACCCGTTTCCCTGCACTACAGCTCCCATGTGCCTTGGCCAGGAAGCCCTTTCACTTGGCTACTTAGGGGGGAGGTGGCTGCTCAAGTGAAATCCAGCCGTGGGGTTGACCCTCTGAGTGTTTGGGGGGGACGGAGCAAGCTGGGAACCAGGATCAGGGGTTCAAAGGTACTTCCTCAGCTTTCACCACTTTAGGTGGCCTGGACTCCACCACCCAAAATCCCCCAGTCTCGGCCTTGTCCCAGTCGAGGCAGCAGCCCCGAAGTGAAGGGACCTCCAGCTTCTGCTCAGGGCCAGGAGATGGGAGGGGAGGGGGAGAGAGCCTTGAAAGCGGTTTGACAAGACTCACAAAGAAGCAATTGTTGTCTTGGCATCAGGAAGGAGCTGCTGTTGTTCCCAAAACAGAGCCCAGCAAGGTTGGATCCCTTACAAGCCGGATCCGGGTTTGGCCTCGTCCCTGCTCAGCTGAGGGGCAGGCGGAGGAGCGCAGGGGCTGCTGGGCCCTCCGCCAGGTCATTCGACCATCTTCCTTCCCCTCGAGTGAAAGGGGGGCCAGGGGGGCTCCCCGAAGGCCTGAAGGTCAAGGTGGTGGGCAGAAGGTCACGGGGAAAGTCTGTCTCTCTGGTCACTAAGAAGTGACGCCCTTGGATGGGCCTAATCAGTCCGGGACTATTCCTGACCTCTCAGCGGAGTCTGAGAACTTGGCTCCCCTTCTGCCAACACTGCGACAAACTGAACTGAAACCATTTTTCATTTTGTCTTCGTGGCCACAATTTAGTTTAGAGATTTTAGACGAAGGAGGGGGTAAGAGGATCTTAAGTTCCTCAGTTATCCATAACAATACTTCTGTGTGAGAATCAAGGTCAGCCCTGATAAGGGTTTTGGGGGTGGAAAAGCATTTTGAAATAATTGGTGAGTGTGATTTATGACAGCCATTTGGGGTGGGAATTGCAACTTGTTTCTTTATAGCCTGAGGGAGGGGATTTCAGTCTTGGGTTCACCTATGTAAGTGCCGATACTTTGTTTCCTAAATAAAATGTTCTTTGAGGAAGAAATCTTTGCCTTGAAGTTCTTTTAAATCATTTCATCTGTTATTGGAACCATGACATTAACCAAAGACTCCACATAACTTTAAATCCACGGGGTCCTGAGCTCCGGTTGCCTATCCAAAGCCTTGGGAGGATGACAAAGACTCAGGGAAGAGCCCACAATGGAGAAAAAGGAAGAACTTGTCACCAGCACCAGAGCCACGAGTGCTACATCGGCAGATGGAGTGCAGGCCATCGCGCCTATAGAGAGTGTGCTTTCGGAAACTCCAGCGTCAGGTGCGAAACCAAAGTACGGGAGCAGATCTGGTCATCGGAATGGGCCTTGCCTAATGGAGATTCCTGGCGTTCAGAGGCGGCCCAGCAGAAGAGTTCCACGAAGGCCACTGAAGCTGAATGTCCACCAGCTACCCCTGCAAGTCACATTCTCCTGATCGAAGAGAGGCTAAGATTTATGACAGCCATTTGGGGTGGGAATTGCAACTTGTTACTTTGTAGCCTGAGGGAGGGGATTTCAGTCTTGGGTTCACCCATGTAAGTGCCGAGACTTTGTTTCCTAAATAATATGTTCTTTAAGGAAGAAAGCTTTGCCTTGAAGTTCTTTTAAATGGTTTCATCTATGGGAACCATGAGAGCTGCTTGGCCTGGGACCCCGACAGGGCCCTGCTGACCCGGGAGATGAGCCCCCTCCTCAAGGATGCCCACATGGTGGCTGATAGCCTGTCTCTTCCATTTCTCTCATTTTAATTCTTTTCTGGCATTGTTAGAAAAGTTTTCTTATATTGTAAGGGGCCCAGAGAGACAGTATCAGTGAGATGAGTGGCATAGAAAAGGAAGAATAAAGAAAGGGAGGGAGGGAAGGAGGGAGGGAGGGAGGAAGGACGAGGCCAAACCCGGATCCGGCTTGTAAGGGATCCAACCTTGCTGGGTGCTGTTTTGGGAACAACAGCAGCTCCTTCCTGATGCCGAGTGAACAATTGCTTCTTTGTGAGTCTTGTCAAACCACTTTCAAGGCTCTCTCCCCCTCCCCTCCCATCTCCTGTCCCCGAGAAGAAGCCGGAGGTCCCTTCACTTCAGGGCTGCTGCCTGGACTGGGACAAAGTTGAGACTGGGGGATTCTGGGAGGTGGAGTCCAGGCCGCCTAAACGGGTGGAAGCTGAGGAAGTACCTTTGAACCCCTGATCCTGGTTCCCAGCTTTCTCCGTCCCCCCCCCAAGCACTCAGAGGGTCAACCCCACGGCTGGATTTCACTTGAGAAGCCACTTCGCCCCTAAGTAGCCAAGCGAAAAGGCCTCCTGGCCAAGGAACATGGGAGCTGTAGTGCAGGGAAACAGGTGATCAGTTGTAATGCAGAGGTGGGGACGGAGGTTGCACACAACCGGTTGCAAGTTTAGAGTGACAAGTGTCCCCCCCCCATGGCTCTGGGTCTTTGATGTGAAGCTGCCAGTCCCCCCCCCTGGCTCTCCCCAGCTCAAATATGTTCAAGCCATGACATCCAGGGGCAAAATCCAGGAAGAGATTTTTCCAAAATGGGGGGGCAGGACTAAAGCAAGGATGGTAGCAGCCCCATCAGTCCCCCTCTCCCCCCTCCTCCTCCTCTCCAGAAACTCACTCTCTTTTAGCATGATGTTCTGTAGTTGGGTCAGGAAACGTCTGCAAGGATACACCCAGCTCAGGGATCTGTTCATTCCGGCAGGTTCTGAAGGAAAGTGAGAAAAATCTCGCTCAGAAAAAGGGAATGTCAGCCTGTCAACAGCACCCCAAGACCCAGAGGAGGTGGGGGGGATGCCCTTGTCTGGACGCCCTCAAGAAGGTGGGGTGAGCTGGGGGAAGCCCCCAGCCCCACATCAAAGACTCAGAGCCAAGGGGGGGGACACTTGCCACCCTCAACATGTAACCGGTTGTGTGCAACCTCCGCCCCCACCTCTGTGTTACAACTGAGCAGAATCAGCCGTTCACCACCCGTTTCCCTGCACTACAGCTCCCATGTGCCTTGGCCAGGAAGCCCTTTCACTTGGCTACTTAGGGGGGAGGTGGCTGCTCAAGTGAAATCCAGCCGTGGGGTTGACCCTCTGAGTGTTTGGGGGGGACGGAGCAAGCTGGGAACCAGGATCAGGGGTTCAAAGGTACTTCCTCAGCTTTCACCACTTTAGGTGGCCTGGACTCCACCACCCAAAATCCCCCAGTCTCGGCCTTGTCCCAGTCGAGGCAGCAGCTCCGAAGTGAAGGGACCTCCAGCTTCTGCTCAGGGCCAGGAGATGGGAGGGGAGGGGGAGAGAGCCTTGAAAGCGGTTTGACAAGACTCACAAAGAAGCAATTGTTGTCTTGGCATCAGGAAGGAGCTGCTGTTGTTCCCAAAACAGAGCCCAGCAAGGTTGGATCCCTTACAAGCCGGATCCGGGTTTGGCCTCGTCCCTGCTCAGCTGAGGGGCAGGCGGAGGAGCGCAGGGGCTGCTGGGCCCTCCGCCAGGTCATTCGACCATCTTCCTTCCCCTCGAGTGAAAGGGGGGCCAGGGGGCTCCCCGAAGGCCTGAAGGTCAAGGTGGTGGGCAGAAGGTCACGGGGAAAGTCTGTCTCTCTGGTCACTAAGAAGTGACGCCCTTGGATGGGCCTAATCAGTCCGGGACTATTCCTGACCTCTCAGCGGAGTCTGAGAACTTGGCTCCCCTTCTGCCAACACTGCGACAAACTGAACTGAAACCATTTTTCATTTTGTCTTCGTGGCCACAATTTAGTTTAGAGATTTTAGACGAAGGAGGGGGTAAGAGGATCTTAAGTTCCTCAGTTAGCCATAACAATACTTCTGTGTGAGAATCAAGGTCAGCCCTGATAAGGGTTTTGGGGGTGGAAAAGCATTTTGAAATAATTGGTGAGTGTGATTTATGACAGCCATTTGGGGTGGGAATTGCAACTTGTTTCTTTATAGCCTGAGGGAGGGGATTTCAGTCTTGGGTTCACCTATGTAAGTGCCGATACTTTGTTTCCTAAATAAAATGTTCTTTGAGGAAGAAATCTTTGCCTTGAAGTTCTTTTAAATCATTTCATCTGTTATTGGAACCATGACATTAACCAAAGACTCCACATAACTTTAAATCCACGGGGTCCTGAGCTCCGGTTGCCTATCCAAAGCCTTGGGAGGATGACAAAGACTCAGGGAAGAGCCCACAATGGAGAAAAAGGAAGAACTTGTCACCAGCACCAGAGCCACGAGTGCTACATCGGCAGATGGAGTGCAGGCCATCGCGCCTATAGAGAGTGTGCTTTCGGAAACTCCAGCGTCAGGTGCGAAACCAAAGTACGGGAGCAGATCTGGTCATCGGAATGGGCCTTGCCTAATGGAGATTCCTGGCGTTCAGAGGCGGCCCAGCAGAAGAGTTCCACGAAGGCCACTGAAGCTGAATGTCCACCAGCTACCCCTGCAAGTCACATTCTCCTGATCGAAGAGAGGCTAAGATTTATGACAGCCATTTGGGGTGGGAATTGCAACTTGTTACTTTGTAGCCTGAGGGAGGGGATTTCAGTCTTGGGTTCACCCATGTAAGTGCCGAGACTTTGTTTCCTAAATAATATGTTCTTTAAGGAAGAAAGCTTTGCCTTGAAGTTCTTTTAAATGGTTTCATCTATGGGAACCATGAGAGCTGCTTGGCCTGGGACCCCGACAGGGCCCTGCTGACCCGGGAGATGAGCCCCCTCCTCAAGGATGCCCACATGGTGGCTGATAGCCTGTCTCTTCCATTTCTCTCATTTTAATTCTTTTCTGGCATTGTTAGAAAAGTTTTCTTATATTGTAAGGGGCCCAGAGAGACAGTATCAGTGAGATGAGTGGCATAGAGAAGGAAGAATAAAGAAAGGGAGGGAGGGAGGGAGGGAAGGAGGGAGGGAGGGAGGAAGGACGAGGCCAAACCCGGATCCGGCTTGTAAGGGATCCAACCTTGCTGGGTGCTGTTTTGGGAACAACAGCAGCTCCTTCCTGATGCCGAGTGAACAATTGCTTCTTTGTGAGTCTTGTCAAACCACTTTCAAGGCTCTCTCCCCCTCCCCTCCCATCTCCTGTCCCCGAGAAGAAGCCGGAGGTCCCTTCACTTCAGGGCTGCTGCCTGGACTGGGACAAAGTTGAGACTGGGGGATTCTGGGAGGTTGAGTCCAGGCCGCCTAAACGGGTGGAAGCTGAGGAAGTACCTTTGAACCCCTGATCCTGGTTCCCAGCTTTCTCCGTCCCCCCCCCAAGCACTCAGAGGGTCAACCCCACGGCTGGATTTCACTTGAGAAGCCACTTCGCCCCTAAGTAGCCAAGCGAAAAGGCCTCCTGGCCAAGGAACATGGGAGCTGTAGTGCAGGGAAACAGGTGATCAGTTGTAATGCAGAGGTGGGGACGGAGGTTGCACACAACCGGTTGCAAGTTTAGGGTGACAAGTGTCCCCCCCCCATGGCTCTGGGTCTTTGATGTGAAGCTGCCAGTCCCCCCCCCCCGGCTCTCCCCAGCTCAAATATGTTCAAGCCATGACATCCAGGGGCAAAATCCAGGAAGAGATTTTTCCAAAATGGGGGGGCAGGACTAAAGCAAGGACGGTAGCAGCCCCATCAGTCCCCCTCTCCCCCCTCCTCCTCCTCTCCAGAAACTCACTCTCTTTTAGCATGATGTTCTGTAGTTGGGTCAGGAAACGTCTGCAAGGAAACACCCAGCTCAGGGATCTGTTCATTCCGGCAGGTTCTGAAGGAAAGTGAGAAAAATCTCGCTCAGAAAAAGGGAATGTCAGCCTGTCAACAGCACCCCAAGACCCAGAGGAGGTGGGGGGGATGCCCTTGTCTGGACGCCCTCAAGAAGGTGGGGTGAGCTGGGGGAAGCCCCCAGCCCCACATCAAAGACTCAGAGCCAAGGGGGGGGACACTTGCCACCCTCAACATGTAACCGGTTGTGTGCAACCTCCGCCCCCACCTCTGTGTTACAACTGAGCAGAATCAGCCGTTCACCACCCGTTTCCCTGCACTACAGCTCCCATGTGCCTTGGCCAGGAAGCCCTTTCACTTGGCTACTTAGGGGGGAGGTGGCTGCTCAAGTGAAATCCAGCCGTGGGGTTGACCCTCTGAGTGTTTGGGGGGGACGGAGCAAGCCGGGAACCAGGATCAGGGGTTCAAAGGTACTTCCTCAGCTTTCACCACTTTAGGTGGCCTGGACTCCACCACCCAAAATCCCCCAGTCTCGGCCTTGTCCCAGTCGAGGCAGCAGCTCCGAAGTGAAGGGACCTCCAGCTTCTGCTCAGGGCCAGGAGATGGGAGGGGAGGGGGAGAGAGCCTTGAAAGCGGTTTGACAAGACTCACAAAGAAGCAATTGTTGTCTTGGCATCAGGAAGGAGCTGCTGTTGTTCCCAAAACAGAGCCCAGCAAGGTTTGATCCCTTACAAGCCGGATCCGGGTTTGGCCTCGTCCCTGCTCAGCTGAGGGGCAGGCGGAGGAGCGCAGGGGCTGCTGGGCCCTCCGCCAGGTCATTCGACCATCTTCCTTCCCCTCGAGTGAAAGGGGGGCCAGGGGGGCTCCCCGAAGGCCTGAAGGTCAAGGTGGTGGGCAGAAGGTCACGGGGAAAGTCTGTCTCTCTGGTCACTAAGAAGTGACGCCCTTGGATGGGCCTAATCAGTCCGGGACTATTCCTGACCTCTCAGCGGAGTCTGAGAACTTGGCTCCCCTTCTGCCAACACTGCGACAAACTGAACTGAAACCATTTTTCATTTTGTCTTCGTGGCCACAATTTAGTTTAGAGATTTTAGACGAAGGAGGGGGTAAGAGGATCTTAAGTTCCTCAGTTAGCCATAACAATACTTCTGTGTGAGAATCAAGGTCAGCCCTGATAAGGGTTTTGGGGGTGGAAAAGCATTTTGAAATAATTGGTGAGTGTGATTTATGACAGCCATTTGGGGTGGGAATTGCAACTTGTTTCTTTATAGCCTGAGGGAGGGGATTTCAGTCTTGGGTTCACCTATGTAAGTGCCGATACTTTGTTTCCTAAATAAAATGTTCTTTGAGGAAGAAATCTTTGCCTTGAAGTTCTTTTAAATCATTTCATCTGTTATTGGAACCATGACATTAACCAAAGACTCCACATAACTTTAAATCCACGGGGTCCTGAGCTCCGGTTGCCTATCCAAAGCCTTGGGAGGATGACAAAGACTCAGGGAAGAGCCCACAATGGAGAAAAAGGAAGAACTTGTCACCAGCACCAGAGCCACGAGTGCTACATCGGCAGATGGAGTGCAGGCCATCGCGCCTATAGAGAGTGTGCTTTCGGAAACTCCAGCGTCAGGTGCGAAACCAAAGTACGGGAGCAGATCTGGTCATCGGAATGGGCCTTGCCTAATGGAGATTCCTGGCGTTCAGAGGCGGCCCAGCAGAAGAGTTCCACGAAGGCCACTGAAGCTGAATGTCCACCAGCTACCCCTGCAAGTCACATTCTCCTGATCGAAGAGAGGCTAAGATTTATGACAGCCATTTGGGGTGGGAATTGCAACTTGTTACTTTGTAGCCTGAGGGAGGGGATTTCAGTCTTGGGTTCACCCATGTAAGTGCCGAGACTTTGTTTCCTAAATAATATGTTCTTTAAGGAAGAAAGCTTTGCCTTGAAGTTCTTTTAAATGGTTTCATCTATGGGAACCATGAGAGCTGCTTGGCCTGGGACCCCGACAGGGCCCTGCTGACCCGGGAGATGAGCCCCCTCCTCAAGGATGCCCACATGGTGGCTGATAGCCTGTCTCTTCCATTTCTCTCATTTTAATTCTTTTCTGGCATTGTTAGAAAAGTTTTCTTATATTGTAAGGGGCCCAGAGAGACAGTATCAGTGAGATGAGTGGCATAGAAAAGGAAGAATAAAGAAAGGGAGGGAGGGAGGGAGGGAAGGAGGGAGGGAGGGAGGAAGGACGAGGCCAAACCCGGATCCGGCTTGTAAGGGATCCAACCTTGCTGGGTGCTGTTTTGGGAACAACAGCAGCTCCTTCCTGATGCCGAGTGAACAATTGCTTCTTTGTGAGTCTTGTCAAACCACTTTCAAGGCTCTCTCCCCCTCCCCTCCCATCTCCTGTCCCCGAGAAGAAGCCGGAGGTCCCTTCACTTCAGGGCTGCTGCCTGGACTGGGACAAAGTTGAGACTGGGGGATTCTGGGAGGTGTAGTCCAGGCCGCCTAAACGGGTGGAAGCTGAGGAAGTACCTTTGAACCCCTGATCCTGGTTCCCAGCTTTCTCCGTCCCCCCCAAGCACTCAGAGGGTCAACCCCACGGCTGGATTTCACTTGAGAAGCCACTTCGCCCCTAAGTAGCCAAGCGAAAAGGCCTCCTGGCCAAGGAACATGGGAGCTGTAGTGCAGGGAAACAGGTGATCAGTTGTAATGCAGAGGTGGGGACGGAGGTTGCACACAACCGGTTGCAAGTTTAGGGTGACAAGTGTCCCCCCCCCATGGCTCTGGGTCTTTGATGTGAAGCTGCCAGTCCCCCCCCGGCTCTCCCCAGCTCAAATATGTTCAAGCCATGACATCTAGGGGCAAAATCCAGGAAGAGATTTTTCCAAAATGGGGGGGCAGGACTAAAGCAAGGACGGTAGCAGCCCCATCAGTCCCCCTCTCCCCCTCCTCCTCCTCTCCAGAAACTCACTCTCTTTTAGCATGATGTTCTGTAGTTGGGTCAGGAAACGTCTGCAAGGATACACCCAGCTCAGGGATCTGTCCATTCCAGCAGGTTCTGAAGGAAAGTGAGAAAAATCTCGCTCAGAAAAAGGGAATGTCAGCCTGTCAACAGCACCCCAAGACCCAGAGGAGGTGGGGGGGATGCCCTTGTCTGGACGCCCTCAAGAAGGTGGGGTGAGCTGGGGGAAGCCCCCAGCCCCACATCAAAGACTCAGAGCCAAGGGGGGGGACACTTGCCACCCTCAACATGTAACCGGTTGTGTGCAACCTCCGCCCCCACCTCTGTGTTACAACTGAGCAGAATCAGCCGTTCACCACCCGTTTCCCTGCACTACAGCTCCCATGTGCCTTGGCCAGGAAGCCCTTTCACTTGGCTACTTAGGGGGGAGGTGGCTGCTCAAGTGAAATCCAGCCGTGGGGTTGACCCTCTGAGTGTTTGGGGGGGACGGAGCAAGCTGGGAACCAGGATCAGGGGTTCAAAGGTACTTCCTCAGCTTTCACCACTTTAGGTGGCCTGGACTCCACCACCCAAAATCCCCCAGTCTCGGCCTTGTCCCAGTCGAGGCAGCAGCCCCGAAGTGAAGGGACCTCCAGCTTCTGCTCAGGGCCAGGAGATGGGAGGGGAGGGGGAGAGAGCCTTGAAAGCGGTTTGACAAGACTCACAAAGAAGCAATTGTTGTCTTGGCATCAGGAAGGAGCTGCTGTTGTTCCCAAAACAGAGCCCAGCAAGGTTGGATCCCTTACAAGCCGGATCCGGGTTTGGCCTCGTCCCTGCTCAGCTGAGGGGCAGGCGGAGGAGCGCAGGGGCTGCTGGGCCCTCCGCCAGGTCATTCGACCATCTTCCTTCCCCTCGAGTGAAAGGGGGGCCAGGGGGGCTCCCCGAAGGCCTGAAGGTCAAGGTGGTGGGCAGAAGGTCACGGGGAAAGTCTGTCTCTCTGGTCACTAAGAAGTGACGCCCTTGGATGGGCCTAATCAGTCCGGGACTATTCCTGACCTCTCAGCGGAGTCTGAGAACTTGGCTCCCCTTCTGCCAACACTGCGACAAACTGAACTGAAACCATTTTTCATTTTGTCTTCGTGGCCACAATTTAGTTTAGAGATTTTAGACGAAGGAGGGGGTAAGAGGATCTTAAGTTCCTCAGTTATCCATAACAATACTTCTGTGTGAGAATCAAGGTCAGCCCTGATAAGGGTTTTGGGGGTGGAAAAGCATTTTGAAATAATTGGTGAGTGTGATTTATGACAGCCATTTGGGGTGGGAATTGCAACTTGTTTCTTTATAGCCTGAGGGAGGGGATTTCAGTCTTGGGTTCACCTATGTAAGTGCCGATACTTTGTTTCCTAAATAAAATGTTCTTTGAGGAAGAAATCTTTGCCTTGAAGTTCTTTTAAATCATTTCATCTATGGGAACCATGAGAGCTGCTTGGCCTGGGACCCCGACAGGGCCCTGCTGACCCGGGAGATGAGCCCCCTCCTCAAGGATGCCCACATGGTGGCTGATAGCCTGTCTCTTCCATTTCTCTCATTTTAATTCTTTTCTGGCATTGTTAGAAAAGTTTTCTTATATTGTAAGGGGCCCAGAGAGACAGTATCAGTGAGATGAGTGGCATAGAAAAGGAAGAATAAAGAAAGGGAGGGAGGGAGGGAGGGAAGGAGGGAGGGAGGAAGGACGAGGCCAAACCCGGATCCGGCTTGTAAGGGATCCAACCTTGCTGGGTGCTGTTTTGGGAACAACAGCAGCTCCTTCCTGATGCCGAGTGAACAATTGCTTCTTTGTGAGTCTTGTCAAACCACTTTCAAGGCTCTCTCCCCCTCCCCTCCCATCTCCTGGCCCCGAGAAGAAGCCGGAGGTCCCTTCACTTCAGGGCTGCTGCCTGGACTGGGACAAAGTTGAGACTGGGGGATTCTGGGAGGTGGAGTCCAGGCCGCCTAAACGGGTGGAAGCTGAGGAAGTACCTTTGAACCCCTGATCCTGGTTCCCAGCTTTCTCCGTCCCCCCCTAAGCACTCAGAGGGTCAACCCCACGGCTGGATTTCACTTGAGAAGCCACTTCGCCCCTAAGTAGCCAAGCGAAAAGGCCTCCTGGCCAAGGAACATGGGAGCTGTAGTGCAGGGAAACAGGTGATCAGTTGTAATGCAGAGGTGGGGACGGAGGTTGCACACAACCGGTTGCAAGTTTAGGGTGACAAGTGTCCCCCCCATGGCTCTGGGTCTTTGATGTGAAGCTGCCAGTCCCCCCCCGGCTCTCCCCAGCTCAAATATGTTCAAGCCATGACATCCAGGGGCAAAATCCAGGAAGAGATTTTTCCAAAATGGGGGGGCAGGACTAAAGCAAGGACGGTAGCAGCCCCATCAGTCCCCCTCTCCCCCCTCCTCCTCCTCTCCAGAAACTCACTCTCTTTTAGCATGATGTTCTGTAGTTGGGTCAGGAAACGTCTGCAAGGATACACCCAGCTCAGGGATCTGTCCATTCCAGCAGGTTCTGAAGGAAAGTGAGAAAAATCTCGCTCAGAAAAAGGGAATGTCAGCCTGTCAACAGCACCCCAAGACCCAGAGGAGGTGGGGGGGATGCCCTTGTCTGGACGCCCTCAAGAAGGTGGGGTGAGCTGGGGGAAGCCCCCAGCCCCACATCAAAGACTCAGAGCCAAGGGGGGGGACACTTGCCACCCTCAACATGTAACCGGTTGTGTGCAACCTCCGCCCCCACCTCTGTGTTACAACTGAGCAGAATCAGCCGTTCACCACCCGTTTCCCTGCACTACAGCTCCCATGTGCCTTGGCCAGGAAGCCCTTTCACTTGGCTACTTAGGGGGGAGGTGGCTGCTCAAGTGAAATCCAGCCGTGGGGTTGACCCTCTGAGTGTTTGGGGGGGACGGAGCAAGCTGGGAACCAGGATCAGGGGTTCAAAGGTACTTCCTCAGCTTTCACCACTTTAGGTGGCCTGGACTCCACCACCCAAAATCCCCCAGTCTCGGCCTTGTCCCAGTCGAGGCAGCAGCCCCGAAGTGAAGGGACCTCCAGCTTCTGCTCAGGGCCAGGAGATGGGAGGGGAGGGGGAGAGAGCCTTGAAAGCGGTTTGACAAGACTCACAAAGAAGCAATTGTTGTCTTGGCATCAGGAAGGAGCTGCTGTTGTTCCCAAAACAGAGCCCAGCAAGGTTGGATCCCTTACAAGCCGGATCCGGGTTTGGCCTCGTCCCTGCTCAGCTGAGGGGCAGGCGGAGGAGCGCAGGGGCTGCTGGGCCCTCCGCCAGGTCATTCGACCATCTTCCTTCCCCTCGAGTGAAAGGGGGGCCAGGGGGGCTCCCCGAAGGCCTGAAGGTCAAGGTGGTGGGCAGAAGGTCACGGGGAAAGTCTGTCTCTCTGGTCACTAAGAAGTGACGCCCTTGGATGGGCCTAATCAGTCCGGGACTATTCCTGACCTCTCAGCGGAGTCTGAGAACTTGGCTCCCCTTCTGCCAACACTGCGACAAACTGAACTGAAACCATTTTTCATTTTGTCTTCGTGGCCACAATTTAGTTTAGAGATTTTAGACGAAGGAGGGGGTAAGAGCATCTTAAGTTCCTCAGTTATCCATAACAATACTTCTGTGTGAGAATCAAGGTCAGCCCTGATAAGGGTTTTGGGGGTGGAAAAGCATTTTGAAATAATTGGTGAGTGTGATTTATGACAGCCATTTGGGGTGGGAATTGCAACTTGTTACTTTGTAGCCTGAGGGAGGGGATTTCAGTCTTGGGTTCACCCATGTAAGTGCCGAGACTTTGTTTCCTAAATAAAATGTTCTTTGAGGAAGAAATCTTTGCCTTGAAGTTCTTTTAAATCATTTCATCTGTTATTGGAACCATGACATTAACCAAAGACTCCAAATAACTTTAAATCCACGGGGTCCTGAGCTCCGGTTGCCTATCCAAAGCCTTGGGAGGATGACAAAGACTCAGGGAAGAGCCCACAATGGAGAAAAAGGAAGAACTTGTCACCAGCACCAGAGCCACGAGTGCTACATCGGCAGATGGAGTGCAGGCCATCGCGCCTATAGAGAGTGTGCTTTCGGAAACTCCAGCGTCAGGTGCGAAACCAAAGTACGGGAGCAGATCTGGTCATCGGAATGGGCCTTGCCTAATGGAGATTCCTGGCGTTCAGAGGCGGCCCAGCAGAAGAGTTCCACGAAGGCCACTGAAGCTGAATGTCCACCAGCTACCCCTGCAAGTCACATTCTCCTGATCGAAGAGAGGCTAAGATTTATGACAGCCATTTGGGGTGGGAATTGCAACTTGTTACTTTGTAGCCTGAGGGAGGGGATTTCAGTCTTGGGTTCACCCATGTAAGTGCCGAGACTTTGTTTCCTAAATAATATGTTCTTTAAGGAAGAAAGCTTTGCCTTGAAGTTCTTTTAAATGGTTTCATCTATGGGAACCATGAGAGCTGCTTGGCCTGGGACCCCGACAGGGCCCTGCTGACCCGGGAGATGAGCCCCCTCCTCAAGGATGCCCATATGGTGGCTGATAGCCTGTCTCTTCCATTTCTCTCATTTTAATTCTTTTCTGGCATTGTTAGAAAAGTTTTCTTATATTGTAAGGGGCCCAGAGAGACAGTATCAGTGAGATGAGTGCCATAGAAAAGGAAGAATAAAGAAAGGGAGGGAGGGAGGGAGGGAAGGAGGGAGGGAGGGAGGAAGGACGAGGCCAAACCCGGATCCGGCTTGTAAGGGATCCAACCTTGCTGGGTGCTGTTTTGGGAACAACAGCAGCTCCTTCCTGATGCCGAGTGAACAATTGCTTCTTTGTGAGTCTTGTCAAACCACTTTCAAGGCTCTCTCCCCCTCCCCTCCCATCTCCTGGCCCCGAGAAGAAGCCGGAGGTCCCTTCACTTCAGGGCTGCTGCCTGGACTGGGACAAAGTTGAGACTGGGGGATTCTGGGAGGTGGAGTCCAGGCCGCCTAAACGGGTGGAAGCTGAGGAAGTACCTTTGAACCCCTGATCCTGGTTCCCAGCTTTCTCCGTCCCCCCCCAAGCACTCAGAGGGTCAACCCCACGGCTGGATTTCACTTGAGAAGCCACTTCGCCCCTAAGTAGCCAAGCGAAAAGGCCTCCTGGCCAAGGAACATGGGAGCTGTAGTGCAGGGAAACAGGTGATCAGTTGTAATGCAGAGGTGGGGACGGAGGTTGCACACAACCGGTTGCAAGTTTAGGGTGACAAGTGTCCCCCCCCATGGCTCTGGGTCTTTGATGTGAAGCTGCCAGTCCCCCCCCCGGCTCTCCCCAGCTCAAATATGTTCAAGCCATGACATCCAGGGGCAAAATCCAGGAAGAGATTTTTCCAAAATGGGGGGGCAGGACTAAAGCAAGGACGGTACAAGCCCCATCAGTCCCCCTCTCCCCCCTCCTCCTCTCCAGAAACTCACTCTCTTTTAGCATGATGTTCTGTAGTTGGGTCAGGAAACGTCTGCAAGGAAACACCCAGCTCAGGGATCTGTTCATTCCGGCATGTTCTGAAGGAAAGTGAGAAAAATCTCGCTCAGAAAAAGGGAAAGTCAGCCTGTCAACAGCACCCAAAGACCCAGAGGAGGTGGGGGGGATGCCCTTCTCTGGACGCACTCAAGAAGGTGGGGTGAGCTGGGGGAAGCCCCCAGCCCCACATCAAAGACTCAGAGCCAAGGGGGGGACACTTGCCACCCTCAACATGTAACCGGTTGTGTGCAACCTCCGCCCCCACCTCTGTGTTACAACTGAGCAGAATCAGCCGTTCACCACCCGTTTCCCTGCACTACAGCTCCCATGTGCCTTGGCCAGGAAGCCCTTTCACTTGGCTACTTAGGGGGGAGGTGGCTGCTCAAGTGAAATCCAGCCGTGGGGTTGACCCTCTGAGTGTTTGGGGGGGACGGAGCAAGCTGGGAACCAGGATCAGGGGTTCAAAGGTACTTCCTCAGCTTTCACCACTTTAGGTGGCCTGGACTCCACCACCCAAAATCCCCCAGTCTCGGCCTTGTCCCAGTCGAGGCAGCAGCCCCGAAGTGAAGGGACCTCCAGCTTCTGCTCAGGGCCAGGAGATGGGAGGGGAGGGGGAGAGAGCCTTGAAAGCGGTTTGACAAGACTCACAAAGAAGCAATTGTTGTCTTGGCATCAGGAAGGAGCTGCTGTTGTTCCCAAAACAGAGCCCAGCAAGGTTGGATCCCTTACAAGCCGGATCCGGGTTTGGCCTCGTCCCTGCTCAGCTGAGGGGCAGGCGGAGGAGCGCAGGGGCTGCTGGGCCCTCCGCCAGGTCATTCGACCATCTTCCTTCCCCTCGAGTGAAAGGGGGGCCAGGGGGGCTCCCCGAAGGCCTGAAGGTCAAGGTGGTGGGCAGAAGGTCACGGGGAAAGTCTGTCTCTCTGGTCACTAAGAAGTGACGCCCTTGGATGGGCCTAATCAGTCCGGGACTATTCCTGACCTCTCAGCGGAGTCTGAGAACTTGGCTCCCCTTCTGCCAACACTGCGACAAACTGAACTGAAACCATTTTTCATTTTGTCTTCGTGGCCACAATTTAGTTTAGAGATTTTAGACGAAGGAGGGGGTAAGAGGATCTTAAGTTCCTCAGTTATCCATAACAATACTTCTGTGTGAGAATCAAGGTCAGCCCTGATAAGGGTTTTGGGGGTGGAAAAGCATTTTGAAATAATTGGTGAGTGTGATTTATGACAGCCATTTGGGGTGGGAATTGCAACTTGTTTCTTTATAGCCTGAGGGAGGGGATTTCAGTCTTGGGTTCACCTATGTAAGTGCCGATACTTTGTTTCCTAAATAAAATGTTCTTTGAGGAAGAAATCTTTGCCTTGAAGTTCTTTTAAATCATTTCATCTGTTATTGGAACCATGACATTAACCAAAGACTCCAAATAACTTTAAATCCACGGGGTCCTGAGCTCCGGTTGCCTATCCAAAGCCTTGGGAGGATGACAAAGACTCAGGGAAGAGCCCACAATGGAGAAAAAGGAAGAACTTGTCACCAGCACCAGAGCCACGAGTGCTACATCGGCAGATGGAGTGCAGGCCATCGCGCCTATAGAGAGTGTGCTTTCGGAAACTCCAGCGTCAGGTGCGAAACCAAAGTACGGGAGCAGATCTGGTCATCGGAATGGGCCTTGCCTAATGGAGATTCCTGGCGTTCAGAGGCGGCCCAGCAGAAGAGTTCCACGAAGGCCACTGAAGCTGAATGTCCACCAGCTACCCCTGCAAGTCACATTCTCCTGATCGAAGAGAGGCTAAGATTTATGACAGCCATTTGGGGTGGGAATTGCAACTTGTTACTTTGTAGCCTGAGGGAGGGGATTTCAGTCTTGGGTTCACCCATGTAAGTGCCGAGACTTTGTTTCCTAAATAATATGTTCTTTAAGGAAGAAAGCTTTGCCTTGAAGTTCTTTTAAATGGTTTCATCTATGGGAACCATGAGAGCTGCTTGGCCTGGGACCCCGACAGGGCCCTGCTGACCCGGGAGATGAGCCCCCTCCTCAAGGATGCCCATATGGTGGCTGATAGCCTGTCTCTTCCATTTCTCTCATTTTAATTCTTTTCTGGCATTGTTAGAAAAGTTTTCTTATATTGTAAGGGGCCCAGAGAGACAGTATCAGTGAGATGAGTGGCATAGAAAAGGAAGAATAAAGAAAGGGAGGGAGGGAGGGAAGGAGGGAGGGAGGGAGGAAGGACGAGGCCAAACCCGGATCCGGCTTGTAAGGGATCCAACCTTGCTGGGTGCTGTTTTGGGAACAACAGCAGCTCCTTCCTGATGCCGAGTGAACAATTGCTTCTTTGTGAGTCTTGTCAAACCACTTTCAAGGCTCTCTCCCCCTCCCCTCCCATCTCCTGGCCCCGAGAAGAAGCCGGAGGTCCCTTCACTTCAGGGCTGCTGCCTGGACTGGGACAAAGTTGAGACTGGGGGATTCTGGGAGGTGGAGTCCAGGCCGCCTAAACGGGTGGAAGCTGAGGAAGTACCTTTGAACCCCTGATCCTGGTTCCCAGCTTTCTCCGTCCCCCCCCCAAGCACTCAGAGGGTCAACCCCACGGCTGGATTTCACTTGAGAAGCCACTTCGCCCCTAAGTAGCCAAGCGAAAAGGCCTCCTGGCCAAGGAACATGGGAGCTGTAGTGCAGGGAAACAGGTGATCAGTTGTAATGCAGAGGTGGGGACGGAGGTTGCACACAACCGGTTGCAAGTTTAGGGTGACAAGTGTCCCCCCCCATGGCTCTGGGTCTTTGATGTGAAGCTGCCAGTCCCCCCCCCCGGCTCTCCCCAGCTCAAATATGTTCAAGCCATGACATCCAGGGGCAAAATCCAGGAAGAGATTTTTCCAAAATGGGGGGGCAGGACTAAAGCAAGGACGGTACAAGCCCCATCAGTCCCCCTCTCCCCCCTCCTCCTCTCCAGAAACTCACTCTCTTTTAGCATGATGTTCTGTAGTTGGGTCAGGAAACGTCTGCAAGGAAACACCCAGCTCAGGGATCTGTTCATTCCGGCAGGTTCTGAAGGAAAGTGAGAAAAATCTCGCTCAGAAAAAGGGAAAGTCAGCCTGTCAACAGCACCCCAAGACCCAGAGGAGGTGGGGGGGATGCCCTTCTCTGGACGCACTCAAGAAGGTGGGGTGAGCTGGGGGGGAAGCCCCCAGCCCCACATCAAAGACTCAGAGCCAGGGGGGGGGACACTTGCCACCCTCAACATGTAACCTGTTGTGTGCAACCTCCGTCCCCACCTCTGTGTTACAACTGAGCAGAATCAGCCGTTCATCACCCGTTTCCCTGCACTACAGCTCCCATGTTCCTTGGCCAGGAGGCCCTTTCGCTTGGCTACTTAGGGGGGAGGTGGCTGCTCAAGTGAAATCCAGCCTTGGGGTTGACCCTCTGAGTGTTTGGGGGGGACGGAGCAAGCTGGGAACCAGGATGAGGGGTTCAAAGGTACTTCCTCAGCTTTCACCACTTTAGGTGGCCTGGACTCCACCACCCAAAATCCCCCAGTCTCGGCCTTGTCCCAGTCGAGGCAGCAGCCCCGAAGTGAAGGGACCTCCGGCTTCTGCTCGGGGCCAGGAGATGGGAGGGGAGGGGGGAGCCCTGAAAGGGGTTTGGCAAGACTCACAAGGGAGCAATTGTTGCCTCCACACCAGGAAGGAGCTGCTGTTGTTCCCAAAACAGAGCCCAGCATGGTTGGATCCCTTACAAGCCGGATCCGGGTTTGGCCTCCTCCCTGCTCAGCTGAGGGGCAGGCGGAGGAGCGCAGGGGCTGCTGGGCCCTCGGCCAGGTCATTCGACCATCTTCCTCCCCCTCAGGTGAAAGGGGGGCCAGGGGGGCACCCCGAAGGTCTGAAGGTCCAGGTGGGAGGGGCAGAAGGTCACGGAGAAAGTCTGTCTCTCCGGTCACTAAGAAGCGACGCCCCTGGATGGGCCTAATCAGTCCGGGACTATTCCTGACCTCCCAGCGGAGTCTGAGAACATGGCTGCCCTTCTGTCAACACTGTGTCAAACTGAACTGAAACCTTTTTTCATTTTCTCTTCGTGGCCACAATTTAGTTTAGAGTTTTAGATGAAGGAGAGGGTAGGAGGATCTTAAGTTCCTCAGTTAGCCATAACAATACTTCTGTGTGAGAATCAAGGTCAGTTTGTTGAAACCTTTCAGAGAATCTAACCTGAGGCCCCCTCCCAAGGAAGCACTTGGCCCGCTTGTGGTAGCTGGAGAGACTCATGACGAAGTGAAGCGTATTCTTGATGCCAGATTGTACAAAGGCAAACTGCAATACTTAGTGCAGTGGAAGGGTTATCCATGATCAGAGGCTACCTGGGTGAAGTGTACTGATGTGAAGGCTGATAGAATTTAAATTTTATGAGAAGCATCCAAAAAAAACCGAGGGGGGATTCCTAACTTTTATTCTTGTTTGATTTTCAGGATTTCTCCTTTCTTTTAAGAGGAGCCGAATGTCAACGTTGCGACAAACTGAACTGAAACCATTTTTAATTTTGTCTTCATTCCCACAATTTGGTTTAGAGATTTTAGGCGAAGGAGGGGGTAGGAAGATGTTAAATTCCTCAGTTAGCCAATAACAATATTTCTGTGTGAGAATCAAGGTCAGCCCCTGATAAGGTTTTGGGGATGGAAAAGTGTTTTGAAATAATTGGTGAATTTGATTCATGAGAGCCATTTGGGGTGGGAATTGCAACTTGTTACTTTGTAGCCTGAGGGAGGGGATTTCAGTCTTGGGTTCACCCATGTAAGTGCCGATACTTTGTTTCCTAAATAATATGTTCTTTAAGGAAGAAAGCTTTGCCTTGAAGTTCTTTTAAATGGTTTCATCTATGGGAACCATGACAGCTGCTTGGCCTGGGACCCCAACAGGGCCCTGCTGACCTGGGAGAGGAGCCCCCTCCCCCAGGATGCCCAGCATGGTGGCTGATAGCCTGTCTCTTCAATTTCTCTCATTTTAATTCTTTTCTGGCATTGTTAAAAAAGTTTTCTTATATTGTAAGGGGCCCAGAGAGACAGTATCAGTGAGATGAGTGGCATAGAAAAGGAAGAATAAAGAAAGGGAGGGAGGGAGGGAAGGAAGGAGGGAGGAAGGACGAGGCCAAACCCGGATCCGGCTTGTAAGGGATCCAACCTTGCTGGGTGCTGTTTTGGGAACAACAGCAGCTCCTTCCTGGTGTGGAGGCAACAATTGCTTCTTTGTGAGTCTTGTCAAACCACTTTCAAGGTTCTCTCCCCCTCCCCTCCCATCTCCTGGCCCCGAGAAGAAGTCGCAGGTCCCTTCACTTCAGGGCTGCTGCCTGGACTGGGACAAGGCCGAGACTGGGGGATTCTGGGAGGTGGAGTCCAGGGCGGCTTAAGGAGCCAAGGCTGCGGAAGCATCTTTGAACCCCCCAGCCCTGGTTCCCACAGGCCCAGCTTGCTTCGTCCCCCCAAACACACAGAGGGTCGACCCCATGGCTTGGTTTCGCTTGAGCAGCCATCTCCCCCCTAAGTAGCTGAGCGAAAGGGCCTCCTGGCCAAGGAACATGGGAGGTGTAGTGCAGGGCAATGGGTGGTGAATGACTGATTCTGCTCAGTTGCAAAGCAGAGATGGGGACGGAGGTTGCACACAACCGGTTGCAGGTTGAGGGTGGCAAGTCTTCCCCCCCCTCTTGGCTCTGGGTGTTTGATGTGGGTCTGGGGACTTCCCCCCCCCGGCCCTCCCCAGCTCAAATATGTTCAAGCCATGACATCCAGGGGCAAAATCCAGGAAGAGATTTTTCCAAACTGGGGGTGGGTAAGACTGAAGCATGGGAGGTAGGAGCTTCATCAGTCCCCCTCTCCCCCCTCCTCCTCCTCTCAGAAACTCACTCTCTTCTAGCACTGATGATGTTCTGTAGTTGGGTCAGGAAACGTCTGCAAGGAAACACCCAGCTCAGAGATCTGTTCATTCCGGCAGGTTCTGAAGGAAAGTTAGAAAAACCTCACTCAGAAAAAGGGAAAGTCAGCCTGTCAACAGCAGCCCAAGACCCAGAGGAGGTGGGGGGGTCTCCCTTGTCTGGATACCCTCAAGGGGTGGGGGCTAATGAGCCACGTATCTGGGGTGCTTTCCTTTGGATTGCTGCACTGAGCAGGGGCTGGGCTGGATGACCTCAGGGAACATTTCAAACTGTAGGATTCCCTCCGTGACATCCGTCCTGGCAGAGATCAAATCCGTCAACTTCTTTTGTGCAAACACAACTACTTCCTGATCAGTAGCCACGAAAATCAGTTCTCACAAGAGCCTTTTCTCCCACCGTCCCCCCCACAGAAATCCACCCCCCCTTTCCTGGCCTATAAATGCCTCCATTCCCCTCATAGGAGGAAAGCCTTGAGTTTCCTCTGAGCAGACTTGCTACCTGTGGAGGCCGAGGGACAGGTGAGTGTGGCTCTCCCACCTGTGGGCACCTGACAGGTGAGACCCCCCTGCATTAGATCCCTTCTCTCTCTCTCTCTCTCTCTCCTCTCTCTCTCTCTCTCTCTCTCTCTCTCTCTCTCTCTCTCTCTCTCTCTCTCTCTCTCTCTCTCTCTCTCTCTCTCTCTCTCTCTCTCTCTCTCCACCTGCAGGGACCACTTTCAGGGGGCTGCAGACAATGTCCAGGTTTAAGCAGGGGATCCGTGGGAGTCAAGGACAAAGGGATCTACCAGGGGTATCTCTGGGGAATAGAGCCTTTTTGGGGTGCCCTTCTGTCCTGTACGTAACAATGAAGGATCCACTGTGACCCCCGAAGGCTGCTGCCTGAAGAAGGAGGGAGAAACGGGGTCCAGCTGGGCAAGTGAAAAAGTGCAAAGCAAAGTGTGGGACTCCCAGCTTGGTCCCAGGTTGGACTTCCCCCCATCTCACCCCCCTTTCCTCTCTCTCCCCCCCCCAGTTCTCTCTGCAGGGAAGGAAGGAAGACCATGGGGCGATTCATCTTCGTGAGCTTCGGCTTGCTGGTCGTGGCCGTCTCCCTGAGTGGTGAGTTCGAGCAGGGTCCCTCGTGTCCGGAGAGGCCAAAGCTCTCCCACCTCCAACCCCTTCCTGATTTGACCCCCCCCCAGAATCCTCTCCCCAAAGTTGCTTTTATTCCCGCTTGGCTCCTTCTGCCACTCAGATCCCACCTTCTCTCTCTGCCCCAAGACTCAGGACTGTGTGCAGCGACACAAAACCCAAGCAAAATTAACACCACTGAAATGCAGAATTAATTAAGAATGAAGTAAAACCCTTGGGGAAAATGCATGCACTGATTATGAAAAGTAGGGTGCCCCTCCCCCACCTCTTGCTAGGGATTTCTCTCCATGGGAGCCACTCAAGGGGTGAGACCCTTCCCCATCTGCTGAAGAGCTGAGCCCCTGCTGGGGGCGTCTTCAGATGGCCCCTTCCTGGACAGGGGGGAGCAGGGGGGAGCTCCACAGTTAATCTGCCTCTAAACCCCTGTAGTTGTTTGGGGGCACCCAGGAGGCGAGAGGAGATCCCTTAGGACAGACCCACCGGATCCCCCTTCCTTTGCACCGGTCAACAGCCTGGCTGCTTCCTTCCACAGCAATTGCAATTTTGGAGGCTTTCAAGGGCAGCCCCACATCAAGGGCATTGCAGTAGTCTGGACAGGTTGCAACCAAAGTGGGGATAATTCTTGCTAAGTCCGAATGGCTCAGGATGCTTCACGGTTTTTATTCATTTATTTTTTATTTATTTACTCCTTTGTATCCTGTCATCATCATTATCATCATTATCATCATCATCATTATTATTATTACTATTACTATTATTATTATTATTATTGCTACCAATAATTTATGGCAGGCAACATACTTGATATTCTTTCCTCCTTCTGTTTTCTTGCAACAACAACCCTGTGAGGTTGATTAAGCTGAGAGTGATTGACACCCTGCTTTCGTGACTAAGCCAGGAGTAGAACTGCCCGTCTCCTTGTGATTGGCCCAGAGCCACCCAGCTGACTTCCAGGGCTGAAGCGGGACTAGAACTCCTGGTCTCCCGCTTCCTAGCCAGCTGCTCTAACCACTAGGCCAAATTGACTCAGTTGGGACTTTGAGGCCCAGGCAGGTCTGCAAAGGTTAATCTGTTCGTGAAAGAACACAATTTCTGCCTTTGCACCCTTCACGGAATGAAAAAAGCAGCCAACATGGACAGAGACACACCAGACATGCAGCTTCCAGGGAATTAAACCAGGGTTAACTCTAACTGAGGTTTGGACAATCTGCAAAGGAAGCTGCATGTCAGTTGCAATTTATTGTCATCAAAGATGTTTGCAAGACAGCAGGTTAAGGGAGTTCTGCAGACCCAGCTGTCTCCCCCTCCTCCTCCCCCTTCACCCTCCTTTTCCTCCCCCTTCCTGCCCTCCTCGTCCTCCCCCCTCTTCTTCCTCCCCCTCCTCCCCCCTTCCCTTCCTCCTCTTCCTCCCCCACTCCTGGTCCTCTCCACCTCCTTGTCCTCCTCACTCCTCCTGCCCTCTTCCTCCTCCGTTCACCCCCTCCCCCCTCTTCTTCCTCCTCCCCCGTGTCCTACTCCTCCTTCTGCGCCCCCCTCTTCTCATTGGGGGTCCTGTCTTCCCTCACAGGAACTGATACTCCTTTTGAGTGTCCCTCTGATTGGTCCACCTATAGACAGTATTGCTACCAGTTCTTCCAACAAAAGATGGAGTTTGATGATGTGAGCTGGTATGATGCAGAGGTGAGCGGTCTTTGTGTGCCTGAGGGTCTCCCAGCCCAGGCCGAGGAGGGCCAGATATCCTGGGGAGTCTCCCTGGGAGCCCCCTGCAGCCCCCCTTCTCCGCCCTTGGAGCCAGCGGCAAATGATGCCAGGATCGGCTTTCCTGCCCCCCCCAACAATGCCGGTCCCTCCGCTGCCTCCTCGGGGCATCAGGTGGGGGGAGGGCAGCAGCCTCATCTGGGGCGGATGAAGGGCCAGGATGGGCAGCTTTCCTGGCTTCTTTTCCTGCCCTCCTGCCACACGTCTCCCCCGAGGCCCTTCCTCAAGGTGGCCCTTTTTTAAAAATATATATTTTTATTCCACTCTGCTTATTTTTTACAAATAACGGAAAGTGGCCAGCACACACAATAGTCCTTCTGTTTTCCCCAGAACAACAACCCTGTGAGGTGGACGGGTCTGAGAGGGAGGGACTGGCCCCAAGTCACCCGGCCACTTCCATGCCTCAGGCGGGACTAGAACTCCCACTTCCTGGCTGCTAGCCTGGTGCCTTCCCCCCTGGAGCAAACTGGGAGGAGAGAGGGAGTTGTGGCAGAGGCCAGAGGGGGGATCAGAGACCCCTCAGAGACCATGTCAGGCTGGAGAAGCCTTGGGGGGGGTCAGGGAGGGGTCTGGTTCAGTTAGGTAGCCTCCCCCTTCCTCCTATCACCCAGGTCTGGACAGCCCTTTGTCCGGAATGACGGAGGGGGTTGGACTAGATGACCTCGAGGCCCCTTCCCGCTCTGTGTCACCTGAGTGTGCCTGGAGGTCTCGGGTGCTCTGAAGAGCCGGGCAGAAGAGGGCTTGGGGGTCTCCCCAAATCTTGAAGGCTGAGCTGCCTTTGCCCCCCCAAACTCTTTTTTTGCCCCTTCCTCTGGGAAACTCGGAGGGGGAGGAGGGAGGGGGAGGGGGAGGAGGAGGAGGAGGAGGAGGGGGAAGAGGAGGAGGGGGGTCTGTTCAGGGAGGGCAACTGGGGGTGTCAAAGAGATCCTGAGGGTGGCCAGGATCAGGCAGTCAGATCCCTGCTCTGTTCTCAGAGGCGGAAACACTCACACACACACACAGAGACACACATATACAACACACCTGTAGACACAAAACTGCTTCTCAGCTGAAGAAATGTCTTCCTCTCTCCCAGAGGTTCTGCTCGGAGCAGGCGGAGGGCGGCCATCTGGTCTCTATCGAAAGCGAGGAAGAAGCAGACTTTGTGGCCCAGCTGGTCGCTCCGAACATAGGGAAATTCAAATACTATGTCTGGATCGGACTGTGGGCTGAAGGCAAAGGACAGGTAGTCCTCAGCTTACGAACACAACTGAGTCCCGAATTTCTGTTGCTAAGTGAAACATTTGTTTAAGTGAGTTTTGCTCCATTTTGTGACTTTCCTGGCCACCGTTGGTAAGTGAATCCCTGAAGTGAAGTTAGTAACATGTTATTAAATAACTCTGGCTTTGCTAGTCAGAAGGTCGCAAAAGGGGATCCTGTCATCCTGGGGACGCTGCGACCGTCGTAAACCGGAGTCAGTTGCCAAGTGTCTGAATTTCGATCCTGCGAGCGAAGGGAGGCCGCAGTGGTTTCAGTGCGCAAAATGCCCCCCTTTTTCCAGTGACGTTGTAACTTTGAATAGTCGCTAAATGAACTGTCATAAGTCGAGGACTGATTGCAGGTCCTCTCTAATTGTAATCTTTCTCAACCATCAATTCAGGGGCTTTAGAGGCCTGGCCTGGGGGGGTCCCCTCCCCCCCTTTTTTTCTATTTAAGGCAGAAATTCCTCCTTTCTGTGATTTTGTCTCCTGCCCTGTTGGGTTCTCAGCTCTCGAAAGAAGCTCCGTTGTGTACAAAGGGGGGGGGAGATTCCCTGGAGTGGAAATCAGCTCCTGGTGACTTTGGGACTGGAAATGTGAATTAATTTCATTGGGCTTTGGCGCTCTTCCTCTTCCGGAGACCTAGGAGGGTCGCTCGGAGCGGTCCCCACGTTGGGCATCGGGCAAAGTGGCCCCCAAGCTGAGCTGGTGACTCCTCGGACCCCTCCAGGCCCTTTTCTCCTCTCTTCCCTCTGGAGGGAGGGAGGGAGGGACAGAGAGAGAGAGAGAAAGAGAGAGAGAGAGAGAAAGAAAGAGAGGGAAGGAGGGAGGATACGATTGCTCTGCCCTTTGAAACCCACTCACTTTTCTGTCTGTGGAGCCAGAGCCCCCTCCTCAGTCGGCTAAAGGAGCCTCCTTGTCTTTCCAGCAATGCAGCTCGAAGTGGAGCGATGGCTCCAGCGTCAGTTATGAGAACCTGGTTGAACGAAATGTGAAAAAGTGTTTTGCGCTGGAAAAAAGGCAAGGTAAGTCCATGTGTTGGTTCACATTGTGTTATGTCAAGGAGGGTGCGCTTTCCTCCACGAGGACCCCAGGGATCCTTCTCAAACCCCCAGCCCTTGCCCATTGATGACCTTTCTTGACCTCCTGGATGTCTGAGCTGCCTCAGTCCTACACCCTGTACAGACAAGGGAACAAAACACAACCACGGGAGAAACCGTTAAAGACGGGACTGGAGCCCTCTATGAAAATTGTTACGGGGCCATCAGCTCATAATGCAACTAACCAGCTCCATCTTAACCTTGTTGCCAAAGGCCATCATCATCACAGGGCATCTGGCCTTTTCTTCCTGGTTTGCTTGCTCTGATGTAGATCAATCTTGCAACACCCCATTGAGCTGAGAAGAACCTCGGCCACATTTTGTTTGTTTGTTTGTTTGTGTGTGTGTGTGTGTGTGTGTGTCTGTGTGTATGTGTAGAAGGGAAATAATAACACATGCCTGGTCGAACTATAAACCAATCAGAAGAGACAGCCTGAAAGCCAATTTGGTCTCTGGTGAAGGCTAGAAAGAGGATTTGGGGAGTTCTAGTCCCGCCTTAGGCGTTAAAGCCGACTGGGTGACTTTGCACCAGCCCCTCCCTTTCTCTGCCCAACCCACCCCACAGGGTTGTTGTGGTGGGGAAAAGAGGAGGAAGAAGGTGTGTTGCATATGTTTGCTGCCTTGAGAGAATTGTAAAGTAAAGAGGTGGGATAAATATAAATAAATACAAATTAAATTAAAAATGAGACAGAAGAAATGAAAGAAACTTGAGGGCCAGGTAAGTTATCTGGCTCAGAAGAACCTGTTGAACCGCCAGCCTGTTTTAGCGGATGAGAGTCTCCACCTGTGGTATCTTCATGTCCTCCTGCAAATGAACGAGGAGCCTCTGAAAAGATCTTCTGGGACTCTCAGGGAATCTCTGCAGAAAGTGATCACAATTTCTCTTTTTTTATCCAGGGTTTCGTAAGTGGGTCAATATTGACTGTGTAGAAGGAAATCCTTTCGTGTGCAAGTTCATACGACCACGTTAAGATCCGGCTGAGTGAAGTCTGGAGAAGCAATGAAGCTCCCCACCCCCCTTACCCCACCCCCGCCTGCTGAACGGATGCTCTCTGTAGCTGGATCTGGTTTTGCTGCTCCTGATGGGCCAGAAGGTCCAATAAATTCTGCCTAGCACGACTGGCCTTGTTTCTTTGGGGCACCCAGGAGACGGTTGAGGCCCAAAGCTCCAGACCCCCCCAGTCTCCTTCCTGGCAGGGCTCGGCTTTAGGGGGGGAGGGTGGCTTTTAGGGGGGACCCCCCACTGAGGCTCAGATGCTCTCCTCCTCCCATCCCCCTCACTGGAACCGAAGGGGGGTGGAACCTGCTGGGCCTCAGCACCCCTTCCCTGCCCCCAGAGCCGATTGGAACCCCCCATCTGGGCAAGATGGCGGCATCCGGCTAAAGAAGGCACCGGGGTGGGAGGGAGGGCTGGGTCCAGGAAGCGCTTCCCGGTTGTTGAGTTTTCCAGCTAGCAGCTAACCCATCCCACTCTGGGAATTTGGGGGTCCCTCTCAGGAGCCCCGAGATCCAGAAGAAACGGCATCTCGGTTGTCCCCATTTTCTCCCTGGAGCTTCACTGGGACATCAGGGGGGATTTCCTGGCAAACAGTCTCCCCTGGAAACGAAGCCCAGGAATTAGGGGAGCAGCTATGAAGATCCAGTCCTTGGGAAATATAGGAAAAAACATACTTTTCACAATATAGATTTTAAAATATGGGGAGAGGTCCTGCCCAGTAATCTCGGAATAGTCTGACCCTGTGGGACCTGAGGAATTGGACAGGGTCCTGGAGCCTATCAGGGCGGCCACCTGTCAGTCAGATCAGAGGTCCCCAACTCCCGCTCTGCAGCCCGTTCGGAACTGGGCCGCAGAAGTGGGCAAGCACAGCTGTGAAGCTGCATTTTTGACAGTGGCATGCCTGCACGTGTGAAACCATCCCTTCTGCCCCCCCATCACCGCTGGTCTGCCGAGCTGGAGGGGTTGGGGACCCTGAGTTAGACCTTGTCCCTCCTGGATGGAGAAAGTTTCCAGAGCTTGGACAATCAGCTGGCTCCAGGCAGTGATTGACAGTCAGCTTGAAAAACCGTCTCACCCCACTGGGGTTGGCCCCTCCTACCTGTGCTGGCAGAGGGCACCTGGGAATTCCAGCATCTGGATGGTTTTCATCCATCTATCCATTCATTCATTCATTCATATCCAAATTTTTATTGTAATTTTTGCAAATAACTCAAGGCAGGGAACCTGGATGTTAGGAGAAATTTCCTGACATTGAGAATAATCAGCCAGTGGAACTTCTGCCTTGCCTCCAGAAGTTGTGGGTGCTTCAACACTGGAGGTTTTAAAGAAGAGATTGGACAGCTATTTGTCTGGAATGATATGGAGTTTCCTGCTTGAGCAGGGGGTTGGACTAGAAGACCTCCAAGGTCCCTTCCTATTTTCTTGTTCTATCTGTGGGATTCGATGTCTAGTTGAATCATAGAATCATAGAATCGTAGAGTTGGAGGGGACCTCCCGGGTCATCGAGTCCAACCACCTGCTCGAGGCAGGATTCCCTAAACCATCCCAGACAGATGGCCGTCCAGTCTCTGCTTGAAGACCTCCATCGAAGGGGAGCTCACCACCTCCTGTGGCAACCTGTTCCACTGGTCGATCACCCTCACTGTTAGAAATTTTTTTCTAACATCTAATCTGAATCTTTTCCCCTGCAGTTTCATCCCATTGTTTCTAGTCCTTCCTTGGGCAAGTGAGAACAGGGCTGATCCTTCTGCACTGTGACAGCCCTTCAGGTATTTGTAGACAGCTATCATGTCTCCTCTCAGTCTTCTTTTCTGTAGACTAAACATTCCTAATTCCTTTAACCGTTCCTCATAGGACATGGTTTGTAGACCGTTCACCAACTTGGTAGCTCTCCTTTGAACCTGCTCCAGTTTGTCAGTGTCTTCCCTGAACTGGGGTGACCAGAACTGGACACAGTACTCCAGGTGAGGTCGGACCAAGGTAGAGTAGAGGGGAATAATGACTTCACGTGATCTGGACTCTATGCTTCTCTTGATACACCCCAGGATTGTGTTTGCCTTTTTTGCAGCTGCTTCACACTGTTGCCTCATGTTCAATCGATGATCCACTAGGACACCGAGGTCCTTTTCACATGTACTGCTACTCAGCTGGATTCCTCCCATACTATATGTGCTTTTTTCATTTTTCTTACCCAGATGTAGTACCTTGCATTTTTCCTTGTTAAATACCATTTTATTAGTTGCAGCCCATTGTTCGAGATTCTCTAAATCTTTTTGAATCCTTTCTCTCTCTGCTCTGGTGTTTGCAATCCCTCCTAGCTTTGTGTCATCTGCAAATTTGATCAGTTTCCCCTCAATTCCCTTATCCAAATCATTTATAAAAATATTAAACATAACTGGGCCCAGAACAGAGCCTTGTGGCACTCCGCTTGAGACTTTCTTCCAGTTGGATGTGCAGCCATTTATAGCCACTCTTTGAGTATGATTACTAAGCCAGTTATGAACCCACCTAACAGTCACCCTGTCAATCCCATATTTGATCATTTTTTCAATGAGGATGGTGTGAGATACTTTGTCGAAAGCTTTGCTGAAATCCAGAAATACTATGTCTACTGTATTTCCCTGATCAACCCATTCCGTGATTTTGTCATAGAATGAAATTAGATTAGTTTGACACGACTTGTTTGTTACAAACCCATGTTGACTGCTGTTAATTATTGAATTCCCATCCAAATGCTGACATATATGTTGCTTAATAATTTGTTCAAGAATCTTTCCTGGTATTGAAGTCAGGCTAATGGGCCTGTAGTTCCCTGGGTCTGCCTTCTTCCCTTTTTTGAAGATAGGGACAACATTTGCCCTTCTCCAATCATCTGGGACCTCTCCTGTTGTCCATGACTTTTCAAAGATTACAGCAAGTGGTTCAGCAATTACTTCTGCTAATTCCTTCAGTACCAGAGGATGTAATCCATCTGGACCTGGAGACTTAAACTCATTTAAGTTAGCTAAGTGTTCCCTTACTTTCTCTGTGTCGATTACATGCGTTAATTCTCTTAGTTCTTCACCAGCACAGTGAAGGTCAGTTGCAATTACATTATCTTTCTTAGAGAAAACAGATACAAAATAGGAGTTTAGAATCTCCGCCTTCTCAAGATCACTTTTGACCACTTCCCCATTCTCGTTCTCTAAACTTCCTATAGCCTCTTTAACTTTTCTTTTACTTTTGACATATCCCTAAAACCCTTTTTTATTGTTTTTAGTCTCTCTTGCAAGCCTCAATTCATTATTAACCTTAGCTTTTCTGATTCTTGCCCTGCAGTTTGTACAGATTGCATTATAATCTTCCTTAGATATGTATCCCTCCGTCCAATTCTTAAACATTTCTTTTTTCCTTTTTAGCAAGTTTTTAAGTTCTAGGTTTATCCACCCTGGTCTCTTTAGATGTTTCCCATTTTCCTTCTTTGAGGAATTGTTAAAGATTGTGCTTCTAGTATTGCATTTCTCAAAATATCCCATCCTTCTTGGACATTTCTATCCCTTAGTACATTCAGCCATTTGATCCCCCCTACCCTCTTCTTGAGTCCATCAAAATCTGCGTGTCTGAAGTCCAACTTTGAAGTCTGAGTCCTCTCAGGCTTTCCTTCCCTTATTATGCAGAATTCAAGGATAACATGATCACTACCTCCTAAGGTCCCAGAAACTCTGATTTCCTCGACCATTTCCTCCCTGTTTGTAAGGATTAGATCGAGGATAGCCAATCCTCTTGTTTTCTCCTCCACTTTTTGGTGGATGAAATTGTCAGCAAGAGAGAATAAGAACTTATTAGACTTCTGGCTTTTGCCTGAGAGAGATTCCCAACAAATGTCTGGATAGTTAAAATCTCCCATAATCACTATATCATGCTTTCTTGATAGTTTAGCCATTTGATCTAGAAAGAGGTCATCCATATCTTCTGTTTGTCCAGGGGGCCTATAATAGACTCCTACAATAGTATCCTTTCTGTTGTTCTCCCCATGAATTCTTACCCATACAGATTCTACTGAGTTTCCACTCTCTGAAACCTGGATCTCTGAGGAGACAAATGCTTTTTTAACATAAAGTGCAACACCCCCTCCTATTTTGTTAAGCCTGTTCCACAAAAATAAGTTATAGCCTTCGATGTCAGTGTTCCATCCATGTGTGTCTCTTCCAGTTCTCTCATTTTAATTCTTTTCTGGCATTGTTGGAAAAGTTTTCTTATATTGTAAGGGGCCCAGAAAGACGAAATCAGTGAGATGAGTGGCACAGAAAAGGAAGAATAAAGAAAGGGAGGGAGGGAGGGAGGGAAGGAGGGAAGAAGGATGAGGCCTTCGTGTAATCATGTAATCATTATTTTCTTATTTTGTAATCGTTATTTTGTAGCTAATTGCTTGATCAAAAGCCCTGCACTAAGGCACAGAATAACTAGCCAAGAATTGTGGGTTGTGCTAGAAACAGGTAGGGATACTTCCGAGAGCTGATCAAGCTGTTGTCTGAATCTGGTTTTGCTGCTGTGAGGGGCTCGGCAGGGTCTCTTCCGGGGCTGAGCTCTCTCTCAAAGCCTTCCTAGAAGCAGCTTATTTGTTAATGTATGTCTTCCCTTTTTGAAATGTCCCATGTTTGAAGCTGGCCCACCCTCTGCAGGGAGCAGACACAGCAGCCCAGCCATCCTCCCTGAAGCCCCACATCAGACCCCCAAGACGGAGATCCCAGCGCCTTCAGGGGGAGTCTTATTATTTTATCCCCAGGAGGTTTATTATTATATATCCTAATTATTTATAGACTTGGTTGCCCCCCCCCCATCTTTCTGCAGGGCAGCTCTGGGCAGCTAGCAATCATAACAAATGAAAAGTGTGAAAAGATATAAATACAATAGTACACACAGTGAAATAAAGGTTGGGGAGGGTGGGAGCAGGAGGGGGAGGTGGCATCTGTTGTTAATTGATTAACCCCCCCCATTATGATGCTCCCCCCTTGGGGTCCCAAGCCCAGCCATGTCTTTAGGCCCTTATAGGAGGACAGGAGGGTTGGGGAGACCTCATTCTGGGGGGGGGCAACAGCAGAGAAGGCCCTTCTCCTGGACCCCCCAGCTGGGATTTCCTGCCCCATGGGGCCCACAGCAGGTCTTCTCTGGGGCATGGGTGGGAGGGGCCCAGCCCAGGGGGGTGGGAGGGTCCCTCGGGCAGCCTGGACCCCTGAAGTGAAGGCCTTGAAAGGTCATCACCACCCCTTGAATTGCATCTGAGAGGCCGAATCCGAGAAAGGCCACGACTGGTGCACAACTCAAAGTTACGCAAAGGGTAACTGGAGTCTTGCCAGGGTTCAGCCCATTGTCCCCCGTCCAGCCCCCCCAGCCTCCAGGCCCCCAGGAGGGCGGCCACAGCATCACCTGGGTCTCCAGTGCGGAAATGGAGCGCTGAGAATCCTCCGCGTGCTGCATCTACCCCAAACCCTGGTGAGGGGGGGTCTCGCCTCGTGGTTTCAGGGAGACGCTGAAAAGGAGCGGACGGAGGAGGGGGGGATGGCTTTGTTCAGGGGGGGCCAACCAGGGGCTCCTTAAAAGGACGAGGATGAAACGGGCAGGTGGGGGCCCTGATGGCCTCCGGGGCCCTTTCCGCTTCCTGGCTCCCACAGGGAGAAACCATTCCCAGATAGTCAGGCAAGAACTCTCCCCGGTCTTCAGATCTGCCTTTCCCAAGGACTGGATCTTCGTAGCTGCTCCCCTAATTCCTGGGCTTCATTTCCAGGGGAGACTGTTTGCCAGGAAATCCCCCGATGGGCCCATCCTGAGGCCCAGTGAAGCTCCAGGGAGAAAATGGAGACAACCGAGATGCCGTTTCTTCTGGATCTCGGGGCTCCTGAGAGGGACCCCCAAATTCCCAGAGTGGGGGGGGGTTAGCTGCTAGCTGGAAAACTCAACAACCGGGAAGCGCTTCCTGGACCCAGCCCTCCCTCCCACCCCGGTGCCTTTAGCGGGATGCCGCTACCTTGCCCAGATGGGGGGTGCCAATCAGCTCTGTGGGCAGGGAAGGGGTGCTGAGGCCCAACAGAGGAGGAGAGCATCTGAGCCTCAGTGGGGGGTCCCCCCTAAAAGCCACCCTCCCCCCTAAAGCCGAGCCCTGCCAGGAAGGAGACTGGGGGGGGTCTGGAGCTTTGGGCCTCAACCGTCTCCTGGGTGCCCCAAAGAAACAAGGCCAGTCGTGCTAGGCAGAATTTATTGGACCTTCTGGCCCATCAGGAGCAGCAAAACCAGATCCAGCTACAGAGAGCATCCCTTCAGGGAAGGGGGAACAGCAGAGATTGTGGTAGGTGGGGGTGGGGAGGGGTAGGGGCTTCCTTGCTTCACCAGACTTCACTCAGCTGCATCTTCAGACTAGGCCTGGAACTTGCAGACAAAAGATACAGTCTTTTCACAACCGCGATTGAACCAAAAGATCCTATCTGGGTAGTAAAAGAGAAATTTTGATCACTTTTTGCAGAGATTCCCCAAGAATCCAAGAAGATCTTTTCAGTGGCAAGCAAAAGAAGAAGAAAAACCCGGTTGCCCGGTGACAATGATGGCCTTTCAGAACAAGGTTAAGATGGAGCTTGTTAGTTTAATTATGAGCTGATGGCCCCGTAACAATTTTCATAGAGGGCTCCAGTCCCGTCTTTAACAGTTTCTCCCGTGGTTGTGTCGTGTTTCCTTGTCTGTACAGAGTGTAGGACTGAGGCAGCTCAGAGATCCAGAAGATCAAGAAAGGTCATCAGTGGCCAAGGGGTGGGGTTGCGAGAAGGATCCCCTGGGGTCCTCATGGAGGGAAGCGCACCCTCCTTGACATAACACACTTACCTGTCTTGACTACCATTACTGTACAATAGGGTCTTCGAGTCAAGGCTTTGTAGTCCAGCCTGGCGTCATCGCTCCACTTCCAGATGCATTCCTGGAATGACAAGAAGTCCCAGTGAGCTGACTGAGGAGGGGGCTCTGGCAGCAGAGAGAGAAAAGGGCCCAGAGCAAATGTATTCTCCCTCCCTCCTTCTCCTTCTCCCTCTCTCCTTCTCTGTCTCTCTTTCCTTCTCCCTCTCTCCCTCTCTCTCTTTCTCTCTCTCTTTCCTTCACTCTCTCTCTTTCTATCTCTCTCTTTCCTTCTCCCTCTCTCTCTCCATCAACCGCAATTGACCTGGAGCAGCTAAGCAGGGTTACACTTGGTGAATGCTTGGAGAGATGACAGTCAGGAGATCCAGAGACAATAGAGGGTATCTTGCTCAATAGTAGTAACTGTGAGAGGGATCTCGGAGTCCTAGTGGACAATCCCTTCAATAGGAGCCAGCCGTGTGCTGCAGCTGCCAAAAAGGCCAACACAGTGCTGGGCTGCATTAACAGAGGGATAGAATCAAAATCACGTGAAGGGTTAATACCACTTTGCAAGGCTTTGGGAAGGCCACACTTGGAATACTGCATCCAATTTTGGTCACCACGATGTAAAAAAGACAACGGGACTCTAGAAAGAGTACAGAGAAGAGCAACAAAGATGATTTTTAGGGGACTGGAGGCTAAAACATATGAGGAACGGTTGCTGGAATTGGGTCTGTCTAGTTTAACAAAGAGAAGGACGAGGGAGGACATGATAGCAGTCTTCCAGTATCTCAGGGGCTGCCCCAAAGAAGAGGGAGTCAAGCTATTCTCCAAAGCGCCTGAAGGTAGGATAAGAAGCAACGGATGGAAACTAATCAAGGAGAGAAGCAACCTAGAACTAAGGAGAATCTTCCTGAGAGCAAGAACAATTAACCAGTGGAACAACCTGCCTCCAGGAGTGGTGGATGCTCCTACACTGGGGAGAGAGAGAGGGGAGGGATGACAGCAAAGGTTTTCTGCTTTGGTTTCCTCTGCCATTGTCCAAGGCAAGAACATTGAATAGGGAGACCTCTGCCTCCCTCCTGGAAAACTTTTGGTTTTATAGATCCTTTTTGTTTATTTCTTGTTTGAAAACCACCGGGTTTTTAACTTCTTAAACTTTCTCAAAGTATGGTGGGAATAGACATCTTATGACATTTAGGGGCGAAAGTGCAAACTATATGCAGTTTGCTCTGATCAGAATAAAACTTGGCTGTATGCCCAGAGATTGCTTATATTTTAAACATCTTGGTTTCCTTGGAATTTAAAGTCCTGTGGCTGGGACTTACAGGATGGATTATAATTATAAATAAAAACTGTGTTTGAAGTCATTGGACTTCCCTGGATTACAAATACAGCTTGACCTGGAATCTTTATAAGCTGTTTTGAAAGAGTGAATAACAAGAAGCCAAGAATACTTTGGATTACAAATTTTGGTATTTTTTTTCTTCTTCTTTTTTCTTTTTGTCCTTCTGCTCTTTTTCACTATTTACTATTTTTATTGTTTACCTCTCGTATTTGTTAGGAGCTTATTGGATTATAAATTTTGACTTACTTGGTGGATTACAACGTATGATTTAAAGATAAAGATAAGCGCTCCAAATTTATCTAAAGTTGGAAAAAAAGGATCTTCTGATCCCTCTTTGGCTTCTACAAGTCCAGTCTATCAGAGATCAATTGCTACAATGCTTCAACAACAAAAGACCTTCCAAAAGGACACTCAAGCAACTCTACAAGCAATTCAAGAGGCAATCGGTACTCACATGGCAGTCACATCAAAAAACCATGAAGAGTTGAAAAGTGATTTTAATCAAATGAATCAAAAAATTAACAATATGGATTCTCAATTTGAAAATGTTAAACAGATGATCACAGATAATCAACAAAGAATTCAAAAATTAGAAGATAAATCAACTGAGGTCGACCAGAAACTAGAAGTTTTACAAGATGAAAATCAGAAGCTGATCCAAATAAATGAAGAACTAGAAAACTCAATAGCAGGAATAGAGATGGAAAAAGCCTCATACTTTTTAAGGTTTCAAAATATAATGGAAGATAAGGAAGAGGATCTGCTAGGCTTGATAACCGAATTATTGGCAAATGCATTAGGAACTGGGAAAGAGCAAATGGAAGGAGAATTAGACCAGATCTATCGAGTTAACTCAAACTATGCTAGAAGAAATAAAGTCCCCAGGGAAGTGTATATTAGATTTCTTAAAAGATCTGGAAAAGATAATCAAACAATGAGTCAGCAAACACCTACAGGCAAACAAAGTCATTACTAAAAGCCAACATGGGTTTGTCAAAAACAGATCATGCCAGACAAATCTTATTGCATTCTTTGGCCAAGTGATAAAATTAGTGGACCTGAGGAATGCTGTAGATATAATTTACTTAGACTTCAGTAAGGCATTTGACAAAACAGACCACAACCTACTACTTGATAAGATAGAAAAATGCAGGTTAGACAGCATCACCACCAGTTGGATCCGTAGCTGGCTGACCGGCCATACTCAGTGTGTGGTCCTGAATGGAACCACATCTGCATGGAGGGAAGTGTGTAGTGGGGTGCCCCAGGGCTCTGTTCTGGGCCCAGTGCTCTTCAACATCTTCATCAATGATCTGGACGAGAGGATAGATGGGGGACTCATCAAATTTGCAGGCGACACCAAGCTGGCAGGAATAGCCAACACTCCAGAAGACAGGCTTAAGACACACGAGGACCTGGACAGACTTGAACACTGGGTGCTATCTAACAAAATGAAATTCAATGGTGAATAAAGTAAGGTTCTACATTTGGGCAAGAAAAACCTAATGCACAAGTACAGCATAGGTGGCACCTTGCTCAATAGTAGTAGCTGTGAGAGGGATCTCGGAGTCCTAGTAGACAATCACTTAAATATGAGCCAGCTGTGTGCTGCAGCTGCCAAAAAAGCCAACGCAGTGTTGGGCTGCATTAACAGAGAGATAGAATGAACAAAGAGAAGGACGAGGGGAGACATGATAGCAGCCTTCCAGTATCTCAGGGGCTGCCCCAAAGAAGAGGGAGTCAAGCTATTTTCCAAAGCACCTGAAGGCAGGACAAAAAGCAACAGATGGAAACTGACCAAGGAGAGAAGCAACCTAGAACTAAGGAGAAATTTGCTGACAGTGAGAACAATTAACCAGTGGAACAACCTGCCTCCAGAAGCGGTGAATGCTCCAACACTGGAAATTTTTAAGAAGAGACTAGACATCCATTTGTCCGAAATGGTATAGGGTTTCCTGCCTGAGCAGGGGGTTGGACTAGATGACCTCCGAGGTCCCTTCCTACTTTATCATTATTATTATCTACAAGAGACGAGATTTTGAGAAAAGTAAGAGATGAACCTTTGAAACACAAAGAAAAAGAAATTGTAGCCCTCAAACAAATTCCTAGGAGAATAAAAGAATCCCAAAGAGAATATCAGTTTCTAACCAGGAAATTAATTGAAAAAGGAGTACTAAAATGGGTCCAAATATTTCTTCCACGTGCTGGAAATGTAAATTGGCAAGAGGGACATATTACCACATGTGGTGGGAGTGCTCAAAAGCCCGTGACTTTTGGAACAAGGTTAAAAAATGGCTGGAAGAAATACTAATGATAGAGGTAGAGCTAAAACCAGAACTCTTCCTACTTGGCATAACTATGCAGAAATACGACAAAGGGATACTTTATTTGATGCTACATATTCTCATGGCTGCTAGATTGGCGTATGCACAAAACTGGAGGAATAAAGAAATTCCAACAGAAGAAGAGATTTTATATAAAATCCTATCGTGTGCTGATATGGATAGGCTCACAATGGAAATGAAGGACAAGACAGAGTCAGATTACTTTGAAATCTGGCACAAATTCTGTTGTTGGTGTGAATCAAGGAGAACTGTTCGGGTTTTAAGTTAGTGTTAAGATAGAGAAATATAAAACTGTATGTCAGTATATAGAGAAACAAATTAGAGACTGTATTGTATAGAAAAATATGTATAGAGAGAGATTAAGAATTATATGTATGGGCTCGGGGTGGCTGCTTCAGCGTTGTACAGCCTCTTCCAGAGGCTCCGAGCTCCGAGGCTTGTAAAGTCGCGAAATCAGCGAATATCAGCTGTTTTTCGCGGCGGGAAAAACCCCTCCTCGGTCGGAGAAGGGGTGAAGAGCTGCGAGCGGGGGTTGAGTTCCTGTGAAAACCCCCTGAAAAAGCTTTCAGGGGGGAAATGAGAGAGCTCCCCAGGCGCTCGTAAAAGCTCCAGCCCGGAGCTGCTTCTGTCTGCGGACGGCCTCCGCTCGAGAAAGAACTTTTAAAAGAGACACAGAGACAGGCGGATTGAACACAGAAGCTTAAAATGCAAGTATTTTCTATATTTTACTTCTGATCAATTATTTACACAATCAACAAAAGGTATCCAAGATGGCGATCACCTTCACTCTAAAGAGAAAGTGACCAGAAGAGAAAGTGGAAAGTGAAACTGCAAAGCGAGAGTGAGCGCTAGAAGACAGACTTCCTTGAGGGCCAGAGAGGCAGCTGCTTTTGCTTTTGCTTGGGCAGAGCTCTTTCAAATAAGGAATTAAAACAGGAATTAAAAGGGGACTAGAGAACTTGGCAGGAACCTTGGGAATAATTACCTGCTGAGCCCTGGTAAGTTTGTGGGGTTTCTTGTTTAATTACAAACTCACCTTTTTTTCTTTTTTTAGAAGCCATAAAAGAGGTTTCTCCTTCCCCTTTCTTCTAAAGTTTGCCCTCAGCACAGGTTTGGAGGGGGTGGAGCTTTCTGCTGCAGCCCCCCTGCTGGCTAATCCCTGGTAGCTGGGAGCAAGCAGCTCACTCTTCCTTGTGGGGCAAGGAACCTGCTGAGCCCTGGTAAGTTTGTGGGGTTTCTTGTTCAATTACAAATTCACCTTTTTTTTAGCAGCCATCGCACCCCTGACGGCGCGTGATAAAATCCTAAAACAAGTAAGAAAAAAAAATCCAAAAAGTAAACTGAGACCAAAACAAAAAATTTGAACAACCCAAAAAAGCTGTGTGTTTTTTAAAATAATAACTAGTATAATAATAACAGCAAACATATAATAACAAGAAATGGAGATAGATAGCCAGCAGACGGAGGGGAGCTTCCCAGTGTTTTGTATTGAGTGTCACATGTATGACTATCTGTCTGCTGGACAGAAGTCTTGGGTGTGTGATCGGTGCAATGAGCTCCTGGCTCTCAGGGAACAGGTTCTTTCCCTTGAAGCCAAGGTAGCAGACCTGGAGAAGCAGAGAGAGATAGCGAGGCAGGAGAAGATCTTCAGGGATGCAGCAGGAGCGTCCCACTCCATGCTGAGCAGCTCTCCAGCTGCTTTGGAGAATGGAGATCTTGGGCAGGGAGGACATCAATCTGTGGAAGAGGGACAGGCTCCCTTAGTTGAGACCCCTTCCCTGGAGGATGTGCCCATATCCTCTTGCACCGAGGATACTTCTCCGCGGGTGGTGGGAGGGGGGCTTCTTGTAGTGGGTGATTCAATTGTTAGAAATATAGAGAGACGGGTTTGTGATGGAAGCGTTGACCGCATGGTAAACTGCCTGCCGGGTGCAAAGTTTGCGGACATCACGAGGCATCTAGACAGGCTGATAGACAGTGCTGGGGTGGAGCCAACTGTTGTGGTACATGTCGGTACCAATGACATTGGAAAAGCTAAGCGGAAGGTCCTGGAAGCCAAATTTAGGTTGCTAGGTAGAAGATTAAAGTCCAGGACCCCCAAGGTTGCATTCTCAGAAATGCTACCTGTTCCATGCGCAGGGCCAGCTAGACAGGCAGAGCTCAGGAGCTTCAATGCGTGGATGAGGCAGTGGTGCCGGGAGGAAGGGTTTAGATTCATTAGGAACTGGGAAACATTTTGGGACAAGCCACACCTGTACAGAAGGGACGGGTTACATTTGAACCATAATGGAACCAGACTGTTGGCGATTAATATTAAAAAGGTTTCAGAGCAGCTTTTAAACTGATTCATAGGGGCAAGTCGACAGGAGCTGGGCAGCTTCCGGTTCGAGAAGGCGCACTGCCTAATATGGAGGGAGGAAGTTATGCACACATTGGTGAGTCAACAGGAAAACTAAATTGTAATAGTCAAGCAGAAGGACATGGTAGACCATCTACAAATTCTACAACCAAATTCTACAGTCAAAATCCACAGTCAAAGTTGAAAGTGCACCAGAAAATTACATATAAAGGTCTGTACACAAATGCTAGAAGCATTCGAGCAAAAATAGGGGAATTGGAATGCTTGGTGAAGGAAAATAATATTGATATTATCGGCATAACAGAAATCTGGTGGACAGATGAAAACCAATGGGACACAAGGATTCCAGGTTACAAATTGTATAGGATGGACAGGAGAGGGAGAAATGGTGGTGGCGTGGCCTTGTACATAAATGAGGAGTTAGAATCTCATGAACTCGAAATTCAAGAAAATTCAAACTCACCCACAGAAACATTGTGGATAAAAATCCCAGGACAGGAAACTAATCTGATGTTAGGGGTCTGCTATCACCCTCCCAACCAAACTCCAGAGGCAGATTGCTATTTGGAAAAAGAATTTAAGGAGGCCTCAAAAAGAAATAGGGTAGTCACAATGGGGGACTTCAACTATCCCCAAATAGATTGGGTAAATTCTTGTTCTACACATGAAAGAGAGACAAGGTTCCTCGACATGTTAGCCGATTATTCCCTTGAGCAGATGGTCATGGAACCTACCAGGGGAAAGGGGATCCTGGACTTGGTTCTAACTAACGCACAGGATTTGGTTCATGATGTCCTTGTAACCGAACCCATAGGAAACAGCGATCACAACACAATAACCTTCAACTTAACCATGGATAGCAAATTGTCAGTGAAAACTAACACAGAGACCTTAAACTTTCACAGAGGAAATTTTGACCAAATGAGGAAAATAGTAAAGAAGAAACTAAAAGGAACAGTAAAAAAAGTCAAATCCCTCCAAAATGCTTGGAAACTGTTTAAAAATACGTTACAGCATTCCTAAAAGAAGAAAGAGGATTGGAAAGTCCAAGAGGATACCAGTATGGCTTACGAATGAGGTAAAGGAGGTTATTGGAAAGAAGAAAAACTCATTTAAGAAATGGAAGGCTCTTCCTACTGAGGAGAACAGGAGGGATCACAAACTCTGGCAGACCAAATGCAAGGCGATAGTCATGAAAGCCAAGAGAGACTTTGAGGAGCATATAGCGAAGAATATTAAAAATAATAACAAAACCTTTTTTAAGTACATCAGAAGCAGGAACCCAACCAGAAAATCAGTTGGGCCACTTGATAACAATGGTCAGAAGGGGATAATCAGAGAAGGCAAGGAGATTGCTGAGAGGCTAAATGACTTCTTTGCCTCCGTTTTCACTGAGGAGGATAGAGAACATTTGCCTGCCACTGAATTAGTTTTCCCAGGGAGGGAAATAGAAGAATTAAACCTGATAGAGATAAACAAGGAAGATGTTCTTGCATGCCTTTCTAAACTAAACGTCAACAAATCGCCGGGTCCAGATGGCATCCACCCTAGAATTCTCAAGGAACTCAAGTGTGAAATTGCTGAACTTCTAGCTAAAATATACAATCTTTCTCTAAGATTAGGCACTGTACCGGAGGATTGGAGGGAAGCAAATATAACCCCGATCTTCAAGAAAGGATCCAGAAGGTGATCCAGGAAACTATAGACCAGTCAGTCTAACCTCAGTTCCAGGCAAACTGATGGAAACCATTATTAAAGATAAAATTACAGGGCACATAGAAAAACAGGCATTGCTGAAAGAAAATCAACATGGTTTCTGCAAAGGCAAATCATGTCTTACTAACTTGTTAGAATTCTTTGAGGGTGTAAATAAATACATAGATAAAGGGACCCCAGCTGATATTGTATATCTTGACTTTCAAAAGGCTTTTGACAAAGTTCCTCACCAAAGGCTCCTAAAAAAGCTCTCCAGCCACGGAATTAGAGGACAGGTCTTGTCCTGGATTGGTAACTGGCTAAATTGTAGGAAGCAAAGGGTGGCAATAAATGGACAATTCTCTGGATGGAAAGAAGTGAGAAGTGGTGTACCCCAAGGTTCAGTTTTGGGACCTTTACTTTTTAATTTATTCATCAACGATCTGGATGTAGAAGTTAATAGTGAAGTAGCCAAGTTTGCTGATGACACTAAATTGTTCCGGGTTGTGAAAAGTGAAACTGATTGTCGGGAGCTCCAGAAGGATCTCTCGAAATTGTGTGAGTGGGCAACAAAGTGGCAAATGCATTTTAACCTAAACAAGTGCAAAGTTATGCACATCGGGGCAAAGAACCCCAATTATACTTACCAACTGATGGGGACCAAACTTTCTGAGACAACCCAAGAAAGGGATCTTGGGGTTTTGGTGGACAGCTCGATGAAGATGTCAACCCAATGCGCAGCAGCAGTAAAAAAAGCAAATTCCATGCTTGGCATGATTAGGAAGGGAATCGAAAATAAGTCAGCAAGTGTTGTATTGCCTCTGTACAAATCGATGGTGAGACCACACTTGGAGTACTGTGTACAGTTCTGGTCACCGCACCTCAAGAAGGATATAATGGAACTAGAAAAGGTGCAAAAAAGGGCAACAAGAATGATCAAGGAAATGGAGCGCCTCCCTTATGAAACCAGATTGCAACGCCTTGGTCTCTTCAGCCTTGAAAGACGGCGTTTAAGGGGTGACTTGATCGAAGTGTATAAAATCATGCATGGGATAGAAAAGGTGGATAGAGAAAAATTCATTTCTCTATCACACAATACCAGGACAAGGGGGCACTCCCTAAAGCTCATAGGTAAGAAAGTGAGGACAAATAAAGGGAAATATTTCTTCACCCAGAGGGTTGTTGATTTATGGAATTCACTTCCAGAAGAGGTTGTGACAGTTGTCAGCCTCGACAGCTTCAAGGCAGGGTCAGACAGATTCATGGAGGCCAAGTGTATCGGTGGTTATTAAAACGGATGTCCATGTGCCGCCTCTTTGTTGGTTGAGGCAGGCAGGATTCCCTTGAGTCCCATTTGTTGGGGGTCAAGGGAAAGGGAGGGTTTTGCCTTCTCTTTCTGCTGAAGATCCCCATGTACAATTGGTGGGCCACTGTGTGACACAGAATGCTGGACTCGATGGGCTTTGGCCTGATTCAGCATGGCTCTTCTTATGTTCTTATGTTCCTATGACCCACTCTGTTTTAATGCAGAATTGTCTGCAAAACCCCCACACAACCTTTAGAATAGAATAGAGCTGGAAGGGACCTTGGAGGTCTTCTAGTCCAGCCCGCTACTCAAGCAGAAGACCCTATGCCATCTCAGACAAGGGACTGTCCAGCCTCTTCTTAAAAACCTCCCGTGATGAAGCGCTCACCATTTCTGGAGACAACTTCTGTTCTTCTGGTTGATTGTCCTCACTGTTAGGAAGTTTCTCCTTAATTCCAGGTTGCTTCTCTCTTGGGTCAGTTTCCAACCATTGTTTCTCCTCCTTCCCTCTGGTCCTTTGGAGAATACTTGGAGCCCCTCTTCTTTGGAGCAGCCCCTCAAATACCGGAAGGCTGCTATCATGTCCCCCCTATTTCTTCTCTTCCTTAGACTAGCCAAACCCAAGTCCCGCAGCTGTTCTTCGTACGTTTTGGTCTCCAGGTCTTGAATCATCTCAGCTGCTCTTCTCTGGACTTTTTCCAAAGTCTCAACATCTTGTTTGTGATGTGGTGACCAAAACTGGCTGCAGCATTCCAGGTGGGGCCTCACTGGGGTTTGATTAAGCGGTACGAATACCTCGCGTGATCTTGATTCTATGCCTCTGTTTATGCAACCCAGGATTGTGTTAGCTTTTCTGGCTGCTGCTGCACACGGCTGGCTCAGGGTCAAGCGATCGTCCACCAGGACTCCCAGGTCCCTCTCACAGTGGCTGTGTTTGAGCCGCGTCTCGCCCAATCTGCACTTATATCTTTGATTTTTCATGCCTAAATGTAAAACTGTACTTTTCTCCACATTCAAACTCATTGTGTTGGACAGGGCCCAGGGTTCAAGTCTGTTAAGATCTATTTGGATCCTGAGCATGTCTTCCGGGGTGTTGGCTACTCCTGCCAGTTTGGTGTCATCTGCAAACTTTAACCAGTAACTTTTCATATCGCCCTTTTAATGTGGGAGTGAACCCCCCCTCGACTTCCCCAGCTTCACCCAGGTGGAACCCCACCTCATCCTGGCTTTCTCTCCATGACACACTAAGGCACGGAATAACTAGCCAAGAATTGTGGGTTGTGCTAGAAACAGGCAGGGATACTTCCGAGAGCTGATCAAGCTGTTGTCTGAATCTGGCTGAGGTTTTGCTGCTGTGAGGGGCTCGGCAGGGTCTCTTCCGGGGCTGAGCTCTCTCTCAAAGCCTTCCTAGAAGCAGCTTATTTGTTAATTTATGTCTTCCCTCTTTGAAACGTCCCATGTTTGAAGCTGGCCCACCCTCTGCAGGGAGCAGACACAGCAGCCCAGCCATCCTCCCTGAAGCCCCCCCCCCCGTCAGACCCCCAAGACGGAGAGCCCAGCGCCTTCAGGGGGGGAGTCTTCTTATCTTATCCCCAGGAGGTTGATTATTATATATCCTAATTATTTATAGACTTGGTTGCCCCCCCCCTATCTTTCCGCAGGGCAGCTCTGGGCAGCTAGCAATCATAACAAATGAAAAGTGTGAAAAGATATAAATATAATAGTACACACAGTGAAATAAAGGTTGGGGAGGGTGGGAGCAGGAGGGGGAGGTGGCATCTGTTTTTAATTGATTAACCCCCCATTGTGATGCTCCCCCCCTTGGGGTCCCAAGCCCAGCCATGTCTTTAGGCCCTTATAGGAGGACAGGAGGGTTGGGGAGACCTCATTCTGGGGGGGGGGCAACAGCAGAGAAGGCCCTTCTCCTGGACCCCCCAGCTGGGATTTCCTGCCCCATGGGACCCACCGCAGGTCTTCTCTGGGGCATGGGTGGGAGGGGCCCAGCCCAGGGGGGTGGGAGGGTCCCTCGGGCAGCCTGGACCCCTGCAGGGAAGGCCTTGAAAGGTCATCACCACCCCTTGAACTGCATCTGAGAGGCCGAATCCGAGAAAGGCCACAACTGGTGCACAACTCAAAGTTACGCAAAGGGTAACTGGAGTCTTGCCAGGGTTCAGCCCGTTGTCCCCCATCCAGCCCCCCCAGCCTCCAGGCCCCCAGGAGGGTGACCACAGCATCCCCTGGGTCTCCAGTGCGGAAATGGAGCTTTGGGAATCCTCCGTGTGCTGCATCTACCCCAAACCCTGGTGAGGGGGGGTCTCGCCTCGTGGTTTCAGGGAGACGCTGAAAAGGAGCGGACGGAGGAGGGGGGATGGCTTTGTTCAGGGGGGGCCAACCAGGGGCTCCTTAAAAGGACGAGGATGAAACGGGCAGGTGGGGGCCCTGATGGCCTCCGGGGCCATGTCCGCTTCCTGGCTCCCACAGGGAGAAACCATTCCCAGATAGTCAGGCAAGAACTCTCCCCGGTCTTCAGATCTGCCTTTCCCAAGGACTGGATCTTCGTAGCTGCTCCCCTAATTCCTGGGCTTCGTTTCCAGGGGAGACTGTTTGCCAGGAAATCCCCCCCCCTTATGGGCCCATCCTGAGGCCCAGTGAAGCTCCAGGGAGAAAATGGAGACAACCGAGATGCCGTTTCTTCTGGATCTCGGGCCTCCCGAGAGGGACCCCCAAATTCCCAGAGTGGGGGGGGTTAGCTGCTAGCTGGAAAACTCAAGAACCGGGAAGCGCTTCCTGGACCCAGCCCACCCTCCCACCCTGGTGCCTTCTTTAGCGAGATGCTGCCATCTTGCCCAGAGGGGGGGTGCCAATCGGCTCTGGGGGCAGGGAAGGGGTGCTGAGGCCCAGCAGGTTCCACCCCCCTTCGGTTCCAGTGAGGGGGACGGGAGGAGGAGAGCATGTGAGCCTCAGTGGGGGGTCCCCCCTAAAAGTCACTCTCCCCCCTAAAGCCGAGCCCTGCCAGGAAGGAGACTGGGGGGTCTGGAGCTTTGGGCCTCAACCGTCTCCTGGGTGCCCCAAAGAAACAAGGCCAGTCGTGCTAGGCAGAATTTATTGGACCTTCTGGCCCATCAGGAGCAGCAAAACCAGATCCAGCTACAGAGAGCATCCAGTTCAGCGAAGGGGGCAGAGCAGAGGTTGCGGCAGGCGGGGGTGGGGAGGGGTGGTGGGGGGTTTCCTTGCTTCTCCAGACTTCACACAGCCGGATCTTAATGCGGTCGGATCTTAATGCGGTCGCAGGAACTTGCATATGAAAACATTATGTTGTCCACAGTAAATATTGACCCACTGAACAAACCCTGGATAAAAGAAGAGAAATTGTGATCACTTTCTGCAGAGATTCCCTGAGAGTCCCAGAAGATCTTTTCAGAGGCTCCTCACTCATTTGCAGGAGGACATGAAGATACCACAGGTGGAGACTCTCATCCGCTAAAACAGGCTGGGGGTTCAACAGGTTCTTCTGAGCCAGATAACTTACCTGGCCCTCAAGTTTCTTTCATATCTTCTGTCTCTCTTGTAATTTAATTTGTATTTATTTATATGTATCCCACCTCTTTACTTTACAACTCTCCCAAGGCAGCAAACATATGCAACACACCTTCCTCCTCCTCTTTTCCCCACAACAACCCTGTGAGGTGGGTTGGGCAGAGAAAGGGAGGGGCTGGTGCAAAGTCACCCAGTCGGCTTTAGCGCCTAAGGTGGGACTAGAACTCCCCAAATCCTCTTTCTAGCCTGGTGCCTTCACCAGAGACCAAACTGGCTTTCAGGCTGTCTCTTCTGATTGGTTTATAATTCGAGCAGGCATGTGTTAATATTTGCCTTCTACACACAGAGAGAGACACACACACAAAATGTGGCCGAGGTTCTTCTCAGCTCAATGGGGTGTTGCAAGATTGATCTACATCTGAGCAAGCAAACCAGGAAGAAAAGGCCAGATGCCCTGTGATGATGATGGCCTTTGGGAACAAGGTTAAGATGGAGCTGGTTAGTTGCATTATGAGCTGATGGCCCCGTAACAATTTTCATAGAGGGCTCCAGTCCCATTTTTGACGATTTCTCCCGTGATTGTGTTGTGTTCCCTTGTCTGTACAGGGTGTAGGACTGGGGCAGCCCAGAGATCCAGGAGGTCAAGAAAGGTCCCCAGTGGCCAAGGGGTGGGGGCTGCGAGAAGGATCCCCAGGGTCCTCGTGGAGGGAAGCGCACCCTCCTTGATGTAACACAATGTGCACCAACACATGGACTTACCTTTCAGCGCAAAACACTTTTTCAAATATGCTTCCATCAGGTTCTCATAACTGAAGCTGGAGCCATCGCTCCACTCCGACCTGCATTGCTGGAAAGACAAGGGGGCCCCGTTAGCCGACTGAGGAGGGGGCTCTGGCTCCACAGACAGAAAAGTGGGTGGGTTTCAAAGGGCAGAGCAATTGTATCCTCCCTCCCTCCTTCCCTCTCTTTCTCTCTCTCTCTTTCTCTTTCTCTCTCTCTCTCTCTCTCTGTCCCTCCCTCCCTCCAGAGGGAAAAGAGGAGAAAAGGGCCTGGAGGGGTCCGAGGAGTCACCAGCTCAGCTTGGGGGCCACTTTGCCCGATGCCCAATGTGGGGACCGCTCCGAGCGACCCTCCTTGGTCTCCGGAAGAGGAAGAGCGCCAAAGCCCATCACTCCCTGGGTGGGGGAGCAGAAGCAGAACCCAGGGCTTCAGGGAAGAGACTTGGGAAGACAAAAGCCGCCTGGATGAATCTGGTTCCTTCTTTTGAGGACCCCCTTCGCTCTTCTCCCCAGAAATTCACATTTCCAGTCCCAAAGTCACCGGGAGCTGATTTCCACTCCAGGGAATCTCTCCCCCCCCCCTTTGTACACGACGGAGCTTCTTTCGAGAGCTGAGAACCCAACAGGGCAGGAGAGGAAATCCTGCCGGTCACAGAAAGGAGGAATTTCTGCCTTAAATAGAAAAAAAGGGGGGGGAGAGAACAGGGCCCCCCCAGGCCAGGCCTCTAAAGCCCCTGAGCTGATGGTTGAGAAAGGTTATAATTAGAGAGGACCTGCAATCAGTCCTCGACTTATGACAGTTAATTTAGCGACTATTCAAAGTTACAACGTCACTGGAAAAAGGGGGCCATTTTTCACACTGAAACCACTGTGGCGTCGTCCCTTCGCTCGCAGGATCGAAATTCAGACGCTTGGCCACTGACTCCGGTTTACGACGGTCGCAGCGTCCCCAGGATGACAGGATCCCCTTTTGCGACCTTCTGACTAGCAAAGCCGGAGTTATTTAATAACATGTTACTAACTTCACTTCAGGGATTCACTTACCAACGGTGGCCAGAAAAGTCACAAAATGGAGCAAAACTCACTTAACAAATGTTTCACTTAAGCAACAGAAATTCGGGACTCAGTTGTGTTCGTAAGTTGAGGACTACCTTTTCTTTGTTTTGAACCCTCAGTCCGATCCAGACATAGTATTGGGGTCTGTGTTTGTTCTGAACGAGCAGCTCTGCCACAAAGTCTGCTTCTTCGGCACTTTCGATAGAGACCAGATGGCCGCCCATCGCCTGCTTCGAGCAGAACCTCTGGGAGAGAGGAAGAAGAGAGGAAGGGACTAGTTCAGCTGAGAAGCAGTTTTGTGTCTACAGGTGTGTCCTATGTGTGTGTCTGTGTGTGTGTGTTTCCGCCTCTGAGAACAGAGCAGGGATCGGACTGCCTGATCCTGGCCACCCTCAGGATCTCCTTGACACCCCCAGTTGCCCTCCCTGAACAGACCCCCCTCCTCCCCCTCCCTCCTCCCCCTCCCCTTCCTCCTCCTCCTCCTCCTCAGCCTCCTCCTCCACAGAGGCCCCAGACTGAAGCCAGGACCAGCCTTTGGGGCAGTGGGCTCTGCAGACCCCGCTCACCCCCTGCTCCCTGTCTGAGGGGGGAGCCCCTCTGGCTCAGCACAGGGGCCTCCCTCCTCCACCACCTCCTCCTCCCCTCCCCCCTCCCCCTCCGAGTTTCCCAGAGGAAGGAGCAAAAAAAGGGTTTTGGGGGTGGCCAAAGGCAGCTCAGCCTTCAAGATTTGGGGAGACCCCCAAGCCCTCTTCTGCCCGGCTCTCCAGAGCACCCGAGACCTCCAGGCACACTCAGGCGACACAGAGCGGGAAGGGGTCTCGAGGTCATCTAGTCCAACCCCCTCCGTCATTCCGGACAAAGGGCTGTCCAGACTTGGGAGATAGGAGGAAGGGGGAGGCTGCCTAACTGAACCAGACCCCTCCCTGACCCCCCCCTCCAAGGCTTCTCCAGCCTGACATGGTCTCTGAGGGGTCTCTGACCCCCCTCTGGCCTCTACCACAACTCCCTCTCTCCTCCCAGTTTGCTCCAGGGGGGAAGGCACCAGGCTAGCAGCCAGGAAGTGTGAGTTCTAGTCCCGCCTGAGGCATGGAAGTGGCCGGGTGACTTGGGGCCAGTCCCTCCCTCTCAGACCCGTCCACCTCACAGGGTTGTTGTTCTGGGGAAAACAGTAGGACTATTGTGTGTGCTGGCCACCTTCCGTTATTTGTAAAAAATAAGCAGAGTGGAATAAAAATAGATTTTAAAAAAGGGCCACCTTGAGGAAAGGCCTGGGGGGGGGGAGACGTGTGGCAGGAGGGCAGGAAAAGAAGCCAGGAAAGCTGCCAATCCCACAGATGAGGCTGCTGCCCTCCCCCCACCTGATGCCCGGAGGAGGCAGCGGAGGGACCGGCGGAGACGGGGGGCTGCAGGGGGCTCCCAGGGAGACTCCCCAGGATATCTGCCTCTCAGGGGTCCCTTTCCTTCCCCCCCCCCGCCGAGTCTCCCTCCCTCCCATCCTAGCCAGAGGGGCCTTGGGGGCTTTGCAAGGCTCTCCCTGCACGTCTCCTCCTCCACCTGGGCTGGGAGACCCTCAGGCACACAAAGACCCTCACCTCTGCTTTGTCCCACTTCATCCATTCTTGGAAGTACTTGTAGCAATACTGTCCATAGGTGGACCAATCAGAGGGACAATCAGCTGCAGTTGCTGTGTGGGAAGACAGGAGGCCCAATGTGAAGAGGGGGGGTGCAGAAGGAGGAGGAGGAGGAGGCGGGGGGAGGAGGAAGAAGAAGGGGGAAGGGGTGGACGGAGGAGGAAGAGGGCAGGAGGAGGGAGGAGGACAAGGATGTGGAGAGGACGAGGAGTGGGGGAGGAAGAGGAGGAAGAAGAGGGGGAGGACGAGGAGGGCAGGAAAGGGAGGAAAAGGAGGGTGAAGGGGGAGGGGGAGGGAGGAAAAGGAGGGTGAAGGGGGAGGAGGAGGGGGAGACAGCTGGGTCTGCAGAACATGCTTAACCTGCTGTGTTGCAAACATCTTTGATGACAAAAAATTGCAACTGACTTGCAGCTTCCTTTACAGATTGTCCAAACCTCAGTTAGAGTTAACCCTGGTTTAATTCACTGGAAGCTGCATGTCTGGTGTGTCTCTGTCCATGTTGGCGGCTTTTTCCATTCCGTGAAGGGAGCAAAGGCAGAAATTGTGTTCTTTCAGGAACAGATTAACCTTTGCAGACCTGCCTGGGCCTCAATTCCCAACTGAGTCAATTTGGCCTAGTAGTTAGAGCAGCTGGCTAGGAAGCGGGAGACCAGGAGTTCTAGTCCCGCTTCAGCCCTGGGCCAATCACAAGGAGACGGGGACTTCTAGTCCCGCCTTAGTCAGGAAAGCAGGGTGTCAATCACTCTCAGCTTAATCAACCTCACAGGGTTGTTGTTGCAAGAAAACAGAAGGAGGAAAGAATATCAAGTATGTTGCCTGCCATAAATTATTGGTAGCAATAATAATAATAATAATAATAATAGTAATAATAATAATATAATGATGATGATGATGATGACAGGATACAAAGGAGTAAATAAATAAAAAATAAATGAATAAAAACCGTGAAGCATCCTGAGCCATTCGGACTTAGCAAGAATTATCCCCACTTTGGTTGCAACCTGTCCAGACTACTGCAATGCCCTTGATGTAGGGCTGCCCTTGAAAGCCTCCAAAATTTCAATTGCTGGGGAATGAAGCAGCCAGGCTGTTGACCGGTGCAAAGGAAGGGGGATCCGGTGGGTCTGTCCTAAGGGATCTCCTCTCACCTCCTGGGTGCCCCTAAACAACTACAGGGATTTAGAGGCAGATTACCCGTGGGGCTGCCCCCCTGCTCCCCCCTGCCCAGGAAGGGGCCGTCTGAAGACGCCCCCAGCAGGGGCTCAGCTCTTCAGCAGATGGGGAAGGGTCTCACCCCTTGAGTGGCTCCCATGGAGAGAAATCCCTAGCAAGAGGTGGGGGAGGGGCACCCTACTTTTCATAATCAGTGCATGCATTTTCCCCAAGGGTTTAACTTCATTCTTAATTAATTAATTCTGCATTTCAGTGGTGTTAATTTTGCTTGGGTTTTGTGTCGCTGCACACAGTCCTGAGTCTTGGGGCAGAGAGAGAAGGTGGGATCTGAGTGGCAGAAGGAGCCAAGTGGGAATAAAAGCAACTTTGGGGAGAGGATTCGGGGGGGGTCAAATCAGGAAGGGGTTGGAGGTGTGAGAACTTTGGCCTCTCCGGACACGAGGGACCCTGCTCGAACTCACCACTCAGGGAGAGGAACACAACCAGCAAGCCGAAGCTCACGAAGATGAATTGCCCCATGGTCTTCCTTCCTTCCCTGCAGAGAGAACTGGGTGGGGGGGGAGAAAGGAAAGGGGGGTGAGATGGGGGGAAGTCCAACCTGCGGTCATGCAGCAGCCTTGGGGGGGGGGATCACAGTGGATCCTGCATTGCTCTGTAAAAGACAGAGAGAGAGACAGAGAAACAGAGAGAGAGAGAGAGAGACAGAGAGGCAGGAGCGATGTAATGCAGGGGGGGCCTCACCTGCCAGGTGCCCACAGGTGGGAGAGCCGCACTCACCTGTCCCTCGGCCTCCACAGGTAGCAAGTCTGCTCAGAGGCAACTCCAGGCTTTCCTCCTATGAGGGGAATGGAGGCATTTATAGGCCAGGAAAGGGGGGGGTGGATTTCTGTGGGGGGGACGGTGGGAGAAAAGGCTCTGTGTGAGAACGGATTTTCGTGGCTACTGATCAGGAAGAAGTTGTGTTTGCACAAAAGAAGTTGACGGATTTGATCTCTGCCAGGACGGATGTCACGGAGGGAATCCTACAGTTTGAAATGTTCCCTGAGGTCATCCAGCCCAGCCCCTGCTCAGTGCAGCAATCCAAAGGAAAGCACCCCGGATACGCGGCTGATTAGCCCCCTCCCCTTTGGGTATCCAGACAAGGGGAGCCCCCCACCTCCTGGGGGTCTTGCGGTGCTGTTGACAGGCTGACTTTCCCTTTTTCTGAGCGAGATTTTTCTAACTTTCCTTCAGAATCTGCCGGAATGAACAGATCTCTGAGCTGGGTGTTTCCTTGCAGACGTTTCCTGACCTAGCTAGAGAACATCATCAATGCTAGAAGAGAGTGAGTTTCTGGAGAGGAGGAGGAGGGGGGAGAAGAGGACTGATGGGGCTGCTACCTGCCATGCTTCAGTCTTGCCTACCCCCAGTTTGGAAAAATCTCTTCCTGGATTTTGACCCTGGATGTCATGGCTTGACACTTGTCACCCTCAACTTGCAACCGGTTGTGTGCAACCTCTGTCCCCACGTCTGCATTACAACTGATCACCCGTTTCCCTGCACTACAGCTCCCATGTTCCTTGGCCAAGAGGCCCTTTCGCTCGGCTACTTAGGGGGGAGGTGGCTGCTCAAGGGAAACCCAGCCGTGGGGTTGACCCTCTGAGTGTTTGGGGGGGGACGGAGCAAGCTGGGCCTGTGGGAACCAGGGTTGGGTGTTCAGAGGTGCTTCCTCAGCCTTGGCCCCTTCAGCCGCCCTGTACTCCACCTCCCAGAATCCCCCAGTCTCGGCCTTCTCCCAGTCCAGGCAGCAGCCCCGAAGTGAAGGGACCTCCAACTTCTGCTCGGGGCCAGGAGTTGGGAGGGGGGGAAAGGGGCCCTGAAAGGGGTTCGGCAAGACTCACAAGGGAGCAATTGTTGCCTCCACACCAGGAAGGAGCTGCTGTTGTTCCCAAAACAGCGGCCAGCATGGTTGGATCCCTTACAAGCCGGATCCGTGTTTGGCCTCCTCCCTGCTCAGCTGAGGGGCAGGCGGAGGAGCGCAGGGGCTGCTGGGCCCTCGGCCAGGTCATTCGACCATCTTCCTCCACCTCGGGTGAAAGGGGGGCCAGGGGGGCACCCCGAAGGCCTGAAGGTCCAGATGGGGGGCAGAAGGTCACGGATAAAGTCTGTCTCTCTGGTCACTAAGAAGCGACGCCCCTCGATGGGACTAATCGGTCCGGGACTTTTCCTGACCTCCCAGCGGAGTCTGAGAACTGGACTCCCCTTCTGTCAACACTGCGACAAACTGAACTGAAACCATTTTTCATTTTGTCTTCGTCGCCACAATTTAGTTTAGAGGTTTTAGACGAAGGAGGGGGTAAGAGGATCTTAAGTTCCTCAGTTAGCCATAACAATACTTCTGTGTGAGAATCAAGGTCAGCCCTGATAAGGGTTTTGGCCAGTGTAAAAGCGTTTTGAAATAATTAGTGAGTGTGATTCATGACAGCCATTTGGGGTGGGAATTGCAACCTGTTACTTTGTAGCCTGAGGGAGGGGATTTCAGTCTTGGGTTCACCTATGTGAGTGCCGATACTTTGTTTCCTAAATAAAATGTTCTTTAAGGAAGAAATCTTTGCCTTGAAGTTCTTTTAAATCATTTCATCTATTATTGGAAACATGACATTAACCGAAGACTCCAAATCACTTTAAATCCACGGGGTCCGGAGCTCCGGTTGCCTATACAAAGCCTTGGGAGGATGACAAAGACTCGGGGAAGAGCCCACGATGGAGAAAAAGGAAGAACTTGTCACCAGCACCAGAGCCACGAGTGCTACATCGGCAGATGGAGTGCAGGCTATCGCGCCAATAGAGAGTGTGGTTTCGGAAACTCCAGCGTCAGGTGCAAAACCAAAGTGCGGGAGCAGATCTGGTCATCGGAACGGGCCTTGCCTAGTGGAGATTCTTGACTTTCAGAGGCGGCCCACCAGAAGAGTTCCACGAAGGCCACTGAAGCTAAATGTCCACCAGCTGCCCCCGCAAGTCACATTCTCCTGATCGAAGAGACGCTAAGATTTATGACATCCATTTGGGGTGGGAATTGCAACTTGTTACTTTGTAGCCTGAGGGAGGGGATTTCAGTCTTGGGTTCACCCATGTAAGTGCCGATAGTTTGTTTCCTAAATAAAATGTTCTTTAAGGAAGAAATCTTTGCCTTGAAGTTCTTTTAAATGGTTTCATCTATGGGAACCATGAGAGCTGCTTGGCCTGGGACCCCAACAGGGCCCTGCTGACCCGGGAGAGGAGCCCCCTCCCCCTGGATGCCCAGCATGGTGGCTGATAGCCTGTCTCTTCCATTTCTCTCATTTTAATCCTTTTCTGGCGTTTTTAAAAAAGTTTTCTGATATTTTAAGGGGCCCAGAGAGGCGATAACAGTGAGATGAGTGGCATAAAAAAGGAAGAATAAAGAAAGGGAGGGAGGGAGGGAGGGAGGGAGGGAGGAAGGACGATGCCAAACCCGGATCCGGCTTGTAAGGGATCCAACCTTGCTGGGCACTGTTTTGGGAACAACAGCAGCTCCTTCCTGATGCCGAGACAACAATTGCTTCCTTGTGAGTCTTGTCAAACCACTTTCAAGGCTCTCTCCCCCTCCCCTCCCATCTTCTGTTCCCGAGCAGAAGCCGGAGGTCCCTTCCCTTCAGGGCTGCTGCCTGGACAGGGACAAGGCCGAGACTGGGGGATTCTGGGAGGTGGAGTCCAGGCCGCCTAAAGTGGTGGAAGTTGAGGAAGTACCTTTGAACCCCTGATCCTGGTTCCCAGCTTGCTCCGTCCCCCCCAAACACTCAGAGGGTCAACCACATGGCTGGATTTCACTTGAGAAGCCACTTTGCCCCTAAGTAGCCAAGCAAAAGGGCCTCCTGGCCAAGGAACATGGGAGCTGTAGTGCAGGGCAACGGGTGGTGAACGGCTGATTCTGCTCAGTTGTAACACAGAGATGGGGACGGAGGTTGCACACAACCAGTTGCAAGTTGAGGGTGGCAAGTGTCCCCCCTGGCTCTGAGTCTTTGATGTGGGCCTGGGGGATTTCCCCCCAGCTCACCCCACCTTCTTGAGGGCGTCCAGACAAGGGGATCCCCCTCACCTCCTCTGGGTCTTGGGATGCTGTTGACAGGCTGACTTTCCCTTTTTCTGAGTGAGGTTTTTCTCACTTTCCTTCAGAACCTGCCGGAATGAACAGATCCCTGAGCTGGGTGTTTCCTTGCAGACGTTTCCTGAGCCAACTACAGAACATCATCAGTGCTAGAAGAGAGTGAGTTTCTGGAGTGGAGGAGGGGGGGAGAGGAGGACTGATGGGGCTGCTACCTGCCATGCTTCAGTCTTGTCCACCCCCAGTTTGGAAAAATCTCTTCCTGGATTTTGCCCCTGGATGTCATGGATTGAACATATTTGAGCTGGGAAGAGCCGGGGAGGGGGGGACCCGCAGCTTCACATCAAAGACCCAGAGCCACGGGGGGGGGACACTTGTCACCCTGAACTTGCAACCGGTTGTGTGCAACCTCCGTCCCCACCTCTGCATTACAACTGATTACCCGTTTCCCTGCACTACAGCTCCCATGTTCCTTGGCCAGGAGGCCCTTTCGCTCGGCTACTTAGGGGGGAGGTGGCTGCTGAAGCTGTGGGGTCGACCCTCTGGGTGTTTGGGGGGGACGCAGCAAGCTGGGCCTGTGGGAACCAGGGTTGGGGGTTCAAAGGTGCTTCCTCAGCCTTGGCCCCTTCAGCCGCCCTGGACTCCACCTCCCAGAATCCCCCAGTCTCGGCCTTGTCCCAGTCCAGGCAAAAGCCCTGAAGTGAAGGGACCTCCGACTTCTGCTCAGGGCCAGGAGTTGGGGGGGGGAGCCCTGAAAGGGGTTTGGCAAGACTCACAAGGGAGCAATTGTTGCCTCCACACCAGGAAGGAGCTGCTGTTGTTCCCAAAACAGCGCCCAGCATGCTTGGATCCCTTACAAGCCGGATCCGGGTTTTGCCTCCTCCCTGCTCAGCTGAAAGGCAGGCGGAGGAGCGCAGGGGCTGCTGGGAGCTCGGCCAGGTCATTCGACCATCTTCCTCCCCCTCAGGTGAAAGGGGGGCCAGGGGGGCACCCCGAAGGCCTGAAGGTCATGGTGGGGGGGGCAGAAGGTCACGGAGAAAGCCTGTCTCTCCGGTCCCTAAGAAGCGACGCCCCTGGATGGGCCTAATCAGTCCGGGACTATTCCTGACCTCCCAGCAGAGTCTGAGAACTGGGCTCCCCTTCTGTCAACACTGCGACAAACTGAACTGAAACCATTTTTCATTTTGTCTTCCTCGCCACAATTTAGTTTAGAGATTTTAGACGAAGGAGGGGGAAGGGGGAACTTAAGTTCCTCAGTTAGCCATAACAATACTTCTGTGTGAGAATCAAGGTCAGTTTGTTGAAGCCTTTCAGAGAATCTACCCTGAGGCCCCCTCCCAAGGAAGCACCTGGCCCGCCTGTGGTAGCTGCAGAGACTCATGACGAAGTGAAGCGTATTCCTGATGCCAGATTGTATAAAGGCAAACTGCAATACTTAGTGCAGTGTAAGGGTTATCCGTGATCAGAGGCTACCTCGGTGAAGTGTACTGATGTGAAGGCTGATAGAATTTAAATTTTATGACAAGCATCCAAACAAACTGAGGGGGGATTCCTAACTTTTATTCTTGTTTGATTTTCAGGATTTCTCCTTTCTTTTAAGAGGAGCCGAATGTCAACGTTGCGACAAACTGATCTGAAATCACTTTTCATTTTGTCTTCATTGCCACAATTTAGTTTAGAGACGAAGGAGGGGGAAGGGGGAATCTTAAGTTCCTCAGTTAGCCATAACAATACTTCTGTGTGAGAATCAAGGTCAGCCCTGATAAGGGTTTTGGCGAGTGGAAAAGGGTTTTGAAATAATTGGTGAGTGTGATTTATGACAGCCATTTGGGGTGGGAATTGCAACTTGTTACTTTGTAGCCTGAGGGAGGGGATTTCAGTCTTGGGTTCACCCATGTAAGTGCCGATACTTTGTTTCCTAAATAAAATGTTCTTTAAGGAAGAAATCTTTGCCTTGAAGTTCTTTTAAATCAGTGGTTCTCAACCTTTTTCAGGTTGAGACCCCACTTGTGCCGCCCATGCATGCTGCGACCCTGAGCTGGGTGGGTGCGCGCGTGAACGCAATGGGCCGATCTGTGCATGTGCGGCGCAGCGCGCGCGACAAAAAAAAATCAAAAAAGAAATTAAAAAAAAAATAAAAAAACAAAATGGCGGACCGCGACTGGCCGATCCGCGCATGCATGGCGCGTGCGACGGCCCGAATTGTGAATGCGCTGCGCGTGCGTGACAAAAAATTATAATAATAATAAAAAAAATAGCGGACTGCGGTGTCCAGCGACCCTCGCGAAACGGTCGTTCGACCCCAAATGGGGTCGCGACCCATTGGTTGAAAACGGTTTTTTAAATGGTTTCCTCTATGGGAACCATGAGAGCTGCTTGGCCTGGGACCCCAACAGGGCCCTGCTGACCCGGGAGAGGAGCCCCCTCCTCAAGGATGCCCAGCATGGTGGCTGATAGCCTGTCTCTTCCATTTCTGGCATTTTAATTCTTTTCTGGCATTGTTAGAAAAGTTTTCTTATATTGTAAGGGGCCCAGAGAGACAGTATCAGTGAGCTGAGTGGCATAGAAAAGGAAGAATAAAGAAAGGGAGGGAGGGAGGGAAGGAGGGAGGAAGGACGAGGCCAAACCCGGATCCGGCTTGTAAGGGATCCAAACATGCTGGGCGCTGTTTTGGGAACAACAGCAGCTCCTTCCTGATGCCGAGGCAACAATTGCTTCTTTGTGAGTCTTGTCAAACCGCTTTCAGGGCTCTCTCCCCCTCCCCTCCCATCTCCTGTCCCCGAGCAGAAGCCGGAGGTCCCTTCACTTCAGGGCTGCTGCCTGGCCTGGGACAAGGCCAAGACTGGGGGATTCTGGGAGGTGGAGTCCAGGCCGCCTAAAGTGGTGGAAGCTGAGGAAGTACCTTTGAACCCCTGATCCTGGTTCCCAGCTTGCTCCGTCCCCCCCAAACACTCAGAGATTCGACCCCATGGCTGGATTTCACTTGAGAAGCCACTTCCCCCCTAAGTAGCCAAGCGAAAGGGCCTCCTGGCCAAGGAACATGGGAGCTGTAGTGCAGGGCAACGGGTGGTGAACGGCTGATTCTGCTCAGTTGTAACACAGAGATGGGGACGGAGGTTGCACACAACCAGTTGCAAGTTGAGGGTGGGAAGTGTCCCCCCCGGCTCTGAGTCTTTGATGTGGGCCTGGGGGATTTTCCCCCCCAGCTCACCCCACCTTCTTGAGGGCGTCCAGACAAGGGGATCCCCCCCACCTCATCTGGGTCTTGGGCTGCTGTTGACAGGCTGACTTTCCCTTTTTCTGAGCGAGGTTTTTCTCACTTCCCTTCAGAACCTTCCGGAATGAACAGATCCCAAAGCTGGGTGTTTCCTTGCAGACGTTTCCTGACCCAACTACAGAACATCATCAGTGCTAGAAGAGAATGAGTTTCTGGAGAGGGGGGAGAGGAGGACTGATGGGGCTGCTACCTGCCATGCTTCAGTCCTGCCCCCCCCAGTTTGAAAAATCTCTTCCTGGATTTTGCCCCTGGATGTCATGGCTTGAACATATTTGAGCTGGGGAGGGCCGGGGGGGGGGGGGTAAGCCCGCAGCTTCACATCAAAGATCCAGAGCCACGGGGGGGGACACTTGTCATCCTCAACTTGCAACCGGTTGTGTGCAACCTCCGTCCCCACCTCTGCATTACAACTGATCACCCGTTTCCCTGCACTACAGCTCCCATGTTCCTTGTCCAGGAGGCCCTTTCGCTTGGCTACTTAGGGGGGAGGTGGCTGCTCAAATGAAACCCAGCCGTGGGGTTGACCCTCTGGGTTTTTGGGGGGGATGGAGCAAGCTGGGCCTCTGGGAACCAGGGTCGGGGTTTCAAAGATACTTCCTCAGCTTCCACCAGTTTAGGTGGCCTGGACTCCACCTCCCAGAATCCCCCAGTTTCGGCCTTGTCCCAGTCCAGGCAGCAGCCCTGAAGTGAAGGGACCTCCGGCTTCTGCTCGGGGAAAGGAGATGGGAGGGGAGGGGGAGTAAGCCTTGAAAGTGGTTTGACAAGACTCACAAAGAAGCAATTGTTGCCTCGGCATCAGGAAGGAGCTGAGGTTGTTCCCAAAACAGCGCCCAGCAAGGTTGGATCCCTTACAAGCCGGATCCGGGTTTGGCCTCGTCCTTCCTCCCTCCCTCCGTCCCTCCCTCCCTCCCTTTCTTTATTCTTCCTTTTCTATGCCACTCATCTCACTGATATCGTCTCTCTGGGCCCCTTACAATATAAGAAAACTTTTTTAAAAATGCCAGAAAAGGATTAAAATGAGAGAAATGGAAGAGACAGGGTCGACCCTCTGGGTGTTTGGGGGGGACGCAGCAAGCTGGGCCTGTGGGAACCAGGGTTGGGGGTTCAAAGGTGCTTCCTCAGCCTTGGCCCCTTCAGCCGCCCTGGACTCCACCTCCCAGAATCCCCCAGTCTCGGCCTTGTCCCAGTCCAGGCAAAAGCCCTGAAGTGAAGGGACCTCCGACTTCTGCTCAGGGCCAGGAGTTGGGGGGGGAGCCCTGAAAGGGGTTTGGCAAGACTCACAAGGGAGCAATTGTTGCCTCCACACCAGGAAGGAGCTGCTGTTGTTCCCAAAACAGCGCCCAGCATGCTTGGATCCCTTACAAGCCGGATCCGGGTTTTGCCTCCTCCCTGCTCAGCTGAAAGGCAGGCGGAGGAGCGCAGGGGCTGCTGGGAGCTCGGCCAGGTCATTCGACCATCTTCCTCCCCCTCAGGTGAAAGGCGGGCCAGGGGGGCACCCCGAAGGCCTGAAGATCCAGGTGGGGGGGCAGAAGGTCACGGAGAAAGCCTGTCTCTCCGGTCCCTAAGAAGCGACGCTCCTCAATGGGCCTAATCAGTCCGGGACTATTCCTGACCTCCCAGCAGAGTCTGAGAACTGGGCTCCCCTTCTGTCAACACTGCGACAAACTGAACTGAAACCATTTTTCATTTTGTCTTCGTCGCCACAATTTAGTTTAGAGATTTTAGATGAAGGAGGGGGTAGGAGGTTGTTTTTTTTTTTGGCAGGGAAACTTTATTCTTGCCTATTTATTTTATTTTATTTTTTTATTAAAAAAAAGTTTTTATTAAAGCAATCAACATTAATCATAATATCCTATTAGGAAGCATTCATCATAGATCATAAAATACCACAGTAAGTATTAGTCCTTGTATACGTCGGATTTGGTAAAGGTTCTTCACTCCTCATGTCAAGCCTCAACTATACGCCAGATACATTTTCTTTGACTGGTGCTTCTCTTGTATATAGTCTATCCACTGTTTCCAGTCTGTCATATATTGTTCATTTGAACGATCCTTCAAATATGCCGATATTTTCGCCATTTCTGCCAAATTTATTACTTTCAAAGTCCATTCTTCCATAGGTGGTATTTCTGGCTTCTTCCAGTATTGTCCCACCAACAATCTAGCTGCTGTGATCAAGTTCAGAAATAAGTTCGTCTCTGTGGTAGTGCAATCTTTTATGATCCCTAACAAAAAAACCTGAGGTAGAAATTCAATACACTTTTTCAAAATGGTTTGGAGTGTCCACCATATCTTCCTCCAGAAGGCTTTAATTTTTCTACATGTCCACCATACATGAAAATATGTAGCCTCCCCATTACCACACCTCCAACATTTAGGTTGGGTGTCTGGATAGATGTATGATAGTTTTTTCGGATCTAGATGCCACCTATAGAACATCTTGTAGAAGTTTTCACTTAGATGTTGCGCTTTCGTAAATTCTACATTTCTCACCCAGATTCTGTTGTGGGTGTCTCTAGACCAGCTTGGGAAATGTCAGAGGATGAGGAAGAGCAGCCAGGCCCCTCTGGGTATTTTCCCCTCCCGGCAGCCGAGACAGACAGTGAGGAGATTTACATGCAGTCTGAGTCGGAATCTCGAAGCGGGGAGTCAGACTTGGAACAGGAAAATATATGGCTTGATCCGAGATTCCGAAGGGTTGATAGGCGGAGGTTTCAGTTACGTGGAAAAAGGAAGTAATGGGGGAAGCAACGTATCGAAAACTATATTAGAAGGGGAAGGAGGGACTAATTCTTTGTCACGAGCAACGTTCATATCAAGAAGTAGCCTGATACATCGAGGAGTTGGTTTGAACTCAGTTTTCTGGTGTTTTTTAAATCTACGGAAGATTAATGAGGTTTTGGACAACCTGAGAGATAAAGAGTGAGTTATTGGAAGGGGGGGAGCGCATGTTTAAGCTGAATGTAAATAAGTCAGACTCGCCGTTCCGCAAACGAACTGCCAGCATCTCGCTTTGAAGTGTATCTCTTGAACTGTGTTAAATAAAACTCTTAAAGAAATATTCCTGTGGACTTTACTAAGCTGAGAAGGGCCAGATACAACAGATTGCTCGTGACCAAACAAAAAACAAAACAAAAAAAACCATAAAACAAAACAAAACCATAGTCCGAGCTTTCAGTACTGCGCAAGTCCAGTGACGTCATGGAGCAGCTGCTAGCTGATAATCCTGCTTTGTATCAACTAGTCCAAGGTCTCCAGCTGCAAATTGGCAATTTGCAGCAGCAGATTCAGCAAGCTGCAGTAGCCCCAGCCCCAGCTCCAGCCCCCCCTCCCAGAAGAAGCAGGTGTTATTTAGCATTGCCTGATAAGTTTACTGGAGAGCGTAGTAAATTTCCAGCTTTTTTAAACCAATGCAGAACATTCATTGCTTCAACTCCAGCAGATTTCCAGCTTAATGAAACTAAAGCGGCTTTTATTTTAAGTTTGCTCTCTGGTCCAGCTGCTGATTGGTCATCTCCTCTGATAGACGGACAAGATCCTGTCCTGCGCAATTATGCAAGATTCTGCCAGCTGATGGAAAGAGAATTTGCTGACCCCCTTCGTAGACAAAATGCCACCAGGCGGATATGAGAGCTACGTCAAGGATCGCGCTGCGTAGCTGAATATATATCAGATTTTCGCCGCCTAGCTCAAGAAATTAATTGGAATGAAGAGGCTCTCATGGAAATCTTTCAAGATGGCCTGTCTTCCCAGATCTTGGATGAATTTAGACATACTATAATGCCTGCGACCCTGGATGCCTTATATCAACATTGTTTGGCTATTGAGGCGCAAACGCAAGCCATGGATGCCCGCCTGGTCAGACAGATGGTTCCAGTCACCGGAAGTGCCAAGCCAGTTCCTGCACCACGCAGAGGATTCCAGACCCTACCTATCACTCCACCCATCCCGGCACCCAGACGTATTTTCCAACCACTGCCGGCTTACACTGAGAGGCGTCCTGTACCCATGGCCAGAGATGAACCCATGGATCTTGGTGCAGCCAGATCTCGCTTGACCGAGGCTGAGAAGGCAAGACGGAGAGCTGAGGGATTGTGCCTGTACTGTGGAGAGATGGGTCACTTCGTCATGGCCTGCCCCCAGAAACGACGTGGTACGGCAGGTCCTACTCCTGTTCCAGCTCGGCCTCCCACTCAGCAGTTTCAAGCCACCTTGCCGGGAAACGGCCAGAGCCCGGCCTAATGGAAATGTTGGGTCGGGCAGGCGCCAAACCCAGTCCCAGTTCCGCAGACGAAGACCCCGGTCCTCCGAGACATTTGATCCTAGCAACCAATATACTTCTGGGAAACCATGCCCAGGGCATTCCGGCACACGCCTTGTTGGATTCTGGAGCCACCACTAATTTCATGGATGAAGCTTTCGCTCGTCAGCATGCCATACCTTTGTGCTCCGTTAAGCCGCCTATGTTGGTTGAGACAATCGATGGTCGTGAGTTGTTGTCTGGACCGATCAAGTTCATGACCCAGCCCATACGCCTGGTCATAGGACAACATGAAGAAGCCATCCAATTATATGTTACCAAGGGACTTCATTTCCCCTTAGTTCTCGGCCTAGCCTGGTTGAGAACCCATGATCCTTGTGTGGTGTGGTCCCAGAACTTTGTTTCATTTCCCAGTTTGCAATGCGTGGACCACGTACGCCAATTTTGCGCAGCCCAGCTACCATCCCACCCTGACATCACCTTGCCGGCCGACCTAGCGGACTTTGCAGATATCTTCAGTGAGAGAGAGGCAGACCAATTGCCTCCGCATACACCATATGACTGTGCCATTGATTTGCGGCCAAATGCCAAGCTTCCAGAGGGACGCCTTTACTCCATGTCAGAACCCGAGTTGGCCGCGTTAAAAGACTTTGTGGACAAAAACTTGGCCAGGGGTTTCATTCGTCCCTCTTCCTCGCCTTTGTCAGCTCCTGTGTTATTCGTGAAGAAGAAAACCGGAGATTTACGCCTATGCTGTGACTATCACAAGCTCAATGCCATCACGGTGCGCAACCGGTACCCTCTGCCTTTGATTCCTGAACTCATGGATCGTCTCCGATCAGCGGCCATCTTCACCAAGATAGATCTACGGGGTGCTTACAACCTGGTTCGCATCCGAGAGGGGGACGAGTGGAAGACCGCGTTTGGGACCAGGTATGGTCATTTTGAATATACAGTCATGCCCTTTGGACTCACCAATGCTCCGGCCGTCTTTCAACATTTCATGAATGACATCTTCCGGGATTTATTAGACCAATTCGTGGTGGTTTACCTCGATGACATCCTGATCTACTCCCCGTCACGAGCAACTCATCTCCAGCATCTGCGGCAAGTTCTGCAACACTTGAGAGAGCATCACCTTTACGCCAAGTTAGAGAAATGTCAATTCTATCAAACCACCATTGAGTTTCTGGGACATGTGATTTCTCCACAAGGCATCACCATAGATCCTGGCAAGGTTGAGGCCTTGCAAACCTGGCAACCACCGTGTAAAGCAAAAGATGTCCAAAGACTTTTGGGATTTGCGAACTATTACCGGACATTCATTCCGAGGTTTTCTACCTTGACTGCGCCCCTTGCTCGACTGTTACAGAAAGGCATTAAGTTCCAGTGGGGCAATGCCGAGCAACAGGCGTTTCGGACCCTCAAAAAGGCTTTTGTTCAGGAACCCATTCTCAAGTATCCAGATCCTTGTCGTCCCTTTGTAGTGGAGGCCGACGCCTCAGACGTTGCTGTGGGGGCCGTGCTTCTTCAAACACGCCAAGATGGCGGCCCCCTGTTCCCGTGTGCTTATTACTCCAGGAAACTGAGTCCCTCCGAACGCCATTATACCATTTGGGAGAAGGAGCTATTGGCCATCAAGACTGCGTTTGAGACCTGGAGACACCACCTGGAAGGAGCCCGCTACCAAGTTGAAGTTCGGACTGACCATAAAAACTTGGAATTTCTGCAATCTGCCAGGAAATTGAATCAACGTCAGATCCATTGGTCTTTGTTCTTCGCTCGATTCAACTTCAAAGTCACTTACATTCCGAAAGGGTACAACAAAAGAGCAGATGCCTTGTCCCGTAAACCTGAATATCTACAGATCAAGGACCCCTTGCCGCTTCGAACCATTCTGCCTATCGAATCGATCGCAGCCGTGCACGATCCGGTAGATCTACGATGACAGATTCGGGAAGCGCAACAACTAGATGACTTTGTGGCACAGAGGAAGCAAGAGGTGGGTCCCGACTCACCTTGGACATTGTTCGAGGGTCTATTACGCTTCCGCAACCTGTTATATGTTCCAGCAGGCCCACTTCGTGGTCTCATCCTGACTCAATGCCATGATAACCCTGCGGCGGGTCATTTTGGTCTCTTTAAGACTCTCCACTTAGTGTCTCGGACTTTTTGGTGGCCCAGACTTCGCCATGATGTTCATTTTTATGTGAATTCCTGTGTATGGTGCCGCCAGGCAAAACATGCCACAGGAGCCCCTCCGGGATTGTTACAGCCTTTGCCCACGCCGGAGAGACCCTGGGGGGCTATTTCCATGGACTTCTTGACTTGTCTACCTGTTTCTGCCAGCTACACCGTTGTCTTTGTAGTGGTGGACATGCTGACCAAGATGGCACATTTCATTCCTTGCCGAAGAATACCGACAGCCAAGGTCACTGCTCAGCTGTTCATTCAACATATCTTCTGGCTACACGGTTTGCCTGACAAAATAGTGTCCGACCGAGGAACCCAGTTCACCTCGGAGTTCTGGAGAGAACTCATGTCTGCGCTTCAAGTCCAAGTTAATCTAGCCTCCACGCATCACCCAGAGACTGATGGGGGTACAGAGAAAGTGATTGGCATCCTGGAGCAGTATTTGCGTTGTTTCATCAACGACCAACAGAACGATTGGTCCACATATCTCTCTGTGGCCGAATTCGCTTTCAACAACTCTCAGCACACTTCCACTCAGACCACTCCGTTTTTTGCCAGCTACGGCTATCATCCCAGATTTTTCCCGCTCACGCTCCTTGATTCTCCAGTTCCAGTTGCAGAGGACTATTTATCCGAGCTCCAGTCAGTCCAAGAGATGGTTAAGCAGCACTTGACTAAGGCCAAGGAAGACTACAAGAGGGTTGCAGACCGCTCTCGTCGCGACACGCCGCCGTTAGCTGTTGGAGATCAGGTTTGGCTCTCCACCAAGTACTTGTTTCCAGGGAGAATTCACCGCAAGCTTGACCAACGTTTCCTGGGTCCTTTTCCTGTGGAGACGGTCATCAATCCGGTGACCTATCGTTTGACTTTGCCTAGGTCTCTTCGTGTACATCCCGTGTTTCATCGCTCCTTGCTTGTTCCTGTCAACCCTGCTTCTCCGCTTCGACCTCCTGATCTGGGCCCGACAGCTCGCCGTGCTCAAGTTCCTGTTTCTCGGTTGGAGGTGTCCGGCATCCGAGATTCCCGATGGCTCAACGACCGCTTCCAATATTTGGTTGATTGGACAGGGGGTGGGCCGGACGCTTGCTGTTGGGTAGATGCTCATGATATTGCGGCTCCTGAGTTAATTAGGGATTTTCATGCTGCGTTTCCCTACAAACCACATCCCCTGCGACGGACCCGTGGGACGGGGCCTGAGGGGGGGGGATAGTGTTGTGGGTGTCTCTAGACCAGCTTGGGAAATGTCAGAGGATGAGGAAGAGCAGCCAGGCCCCTCTGGGTATTTTCCCCTCCCGGCAGCCGAGACAGACAGTGAGGAGATTTACATGCAGTCTGAGTCGGAATCTCGAAGCGGGGAGTCAGACTTGGAACAGGAAAATATATGGCTTGATCCGAGATTCCGAAGGGTTGATAGGCGGAGGTTTCAGTTACGTGGAAAAAGGAAGTAATGGGGGAAGCGACGTATCGAAAACTATATTAGAAGGTGAAGGAGGGACTAATTCTTTGTCATGAGCAACGTTCATATCAAGAAGTAGCCTGATACATCGAGGAGTTGGTTTGAACTCAGTTTTCTGGTATTTTTGAAATCTACGGAAGATTAATGAGGTTTTGGACAACCTGAGAGATAAAGAGTGAGTTATTGGAAGGGGGGAGCGCATGTTTAAGCTGAATGTAAATAAGTCAGACTCGGCCGTTCCGCAAACGAACTGCCAGCATCTCGCTTTGAAGTGTATCTCTTGAACTGTGTTAAATAAAACTCTTAAAGAAATATTCCTGTGGACTTTACTAAGCTGAGAAGGGCCAGATACAATAGATTCCCTCCCACGTTTCCATCGTGATAGGGTGCCCAAAATTTTGTTCCCACTTTACCATACAGTTCTTGACTAACACAGTTTCCGAGTCCATTTCTATCAGAACACCGTACACTCGTTTGATATGCATGATCCCCTGCTCTCTAATCTGTTCAATTAAATTCTCATCTATCTGTCAGGGATAAGCCCTTCTTCCTGTCTTTTTGCCACCTAGACTGCAGTTGCAGATATGATAGCCAGGTACCTCCTATTCCTTCATCTGCTAGCGTTGTTGGAGGCTTTAAAGAGAACCCATTTTCTTCTTCTGATACAAGTTTACTGTAGGGCACCACTTCCTGCCCTTGAGATATGTTTATGTCCCCTATTGCATGTCCGGGGATCATCCAGATGGGGATCTTATCGTGTAGAAGGTACTTATATTTCCTCCAGACCCACAACAACGGGGTTCGTAGTGGGTTCTCCCTGAAGTTCTTGTCAGCCTTTTTGTCGTACACCAAATATGCATGCCAGCCGAATAGTAGACCATGCCCTTCAACATTCAATATTCTTTCGTTCGTCATGTTGATCCAGTCACTCAGCGCCACCAGTGCCACGGCGTAGTAATATAGCTTTAGATTGGGCATTTTTAGTCCCCCTCTCTTCCTTGTATCCTGGATGATTTTTAATTTAACCCTCGGTTTCTTGCCATCCCAAATAAATCTGTTGATGCCCTTCTGCCATTCGTCCAAGTCCACATCCTTTTTGAGTATGGGTAGCATTTGAAAGAGAAATAGAAATTTTGGCAATACATTCATTTTTACTGTCACTATCCTGCCCAGCAGGGACAATTGCAGTGTTTTCCACCTGTCCAGATCTGCTTGTATCTTGTTCCACAGCACCTCGTAGTTATTTTTGTATAAGTTCGCATTCGTTGTTTCTATCTCCACTCCTAAGTATTTAACTTTCTTAACTATTTCACAACCCGTTATTCTTTCCAAGTCCTGTTTTGCTTTGTTGTCTAGATTTTTAATTAGCATCTTCGTTTTAGATATATTTACTTTGAAACCTGATACCCTACCATAGTCTTTCATTATCTCCATCAATCTCCTCGCTGATTGTACTGGTTGCGACACTGTCACCAGCAGGTCGTCTGCGAAGGCACATAGTCTGTAGTCTTGTTGTCTAATCCGTATACCCTTTATGTCCTCTGCTGCTCTTATCTTGTTTAGTAGAATCTCCAGCGTTAGAACAAATAGCAAGGGTGACAGCGGGCATCCCTGTCTCGTGCCTCTTTCTATGTTGAATGAGTCTGTTAAGTCACCATTCACTATGATCTGGCCTGTTTGTTTCTGGTAAATTGCCATTATGGAGTTGAGAAACTGTTTTCCCATTTTCATCCCCTGGACCAGTTTTGTCAGGAACGACCAATTCAATCTGTCGAAGGCTTTTTCTGCATCCACAAACATGAGAGTAGCGGGTACCTGGTTGTGCCTTTCCAAATACTCTATTATGTTCAACAGCTGTCTCACATTAGTTTTCATCTGACGTCCTTGTATAAATCCAGTTTGATCCGGGTGAATTATTTTTTGTAGTACAGTCATTAATCTGTTGGCCAAAATTTTTGCGAAGATTTTGTAATCTGCGTTCAGTAGTGAGATGGGTCTGTAATTTGCAGGTTGTGCGTTATCTTTTCCCTCCTTGGGGATTAGAGAAATGTAGGCTGTTTTCCAGGAAGGTGGGACTTGGCCTCCTTCTTGTATGTTGATAAATAATTTTCTGAGGGGTTCTATCATTTCCTCTACGAGATGCTTGTAGTAGGTCGCTGTTATCCCATCCATCCCAGGCGATTTTCCTTTTTTCAGTTGTTTGATCACTGAGTGTATTTCCTCCTTTGTGATCAATGCATTCAGGGCCTCTCTTCGTTCATCGGTGATTATCAGTAACTTTTCATTTTGTAGGAACTCATCTATCTCCTTGTCTTGTGTCTCCTCCTCGGTGTATAGCTTTGAGTAGAACTCGGTAAAAGCTTTCTTGATGGTTTCCTGTTGAAATTCTTCCTTGCCTTTGTACTCTATCTTTTCAATTATGCGGGATTTCTGTTTCTTCCTTAGGGTATAAGCCAGCCATCGACCCAGTTTGTTGGCATTACAGAATGTCTTGTGTTTTGCATATTGTATATTCCTTGCCACTTGGTCTGCCAACAACAAGTCAAATTGCTTTCTTAGAATCTTGATTCCTTCTTTGGTGACTTTGTCCTCCGGTCTTTTTATTAATAGCTGCTCCTTCTTACTTATCTCATCCTCTAACTCCTTTCTTTTTTGTTCTTGTTTACGACGGTGCCTGTTATTCATGTCTATGAGAATCCCGCGCATGTACGCCTTGCTGGCGTCCCATATCATTTCTATAGGTGTTTCATTGTTCATATTTATGCTGAAGAATTCCTTCATAGCATTTTTGTATTCAGCCACCTTTTCTTCATATTTAAACAGGTTTTCATTAATTCTCCAGGATCTCCTAGGTTTCCGACCATGTCTTAATTCCATCCCTACCGGGTTATGGTCTGACAGTACTTTGGGTAGGATTTTCACCGCTTTTAGGCTAACCAGCAAGTCGCTAGTTGTTAATATAAAGTCAATTCTGGAGAATGATTGATGTCTGTCTGAGAAAAATGTGATTTCTTGCTCTTTGCCGTGCCTTTCCCTCCATACGTCTGTCAATTCAAGGTCCTCCTTCATGTCGAAGAAGGATTTAGGCAACTTGGAGTGCTTTTGCGGGTTAGGTGCAGTCTTCTTTTTATCCAGGGCGATCTCTCTGACACTGTTCCAGTCTCCCATTATAATACATGATCTGTAATTGAGTTGTGTTAACTTCTTGTGTATCCTTTTGTAGAATTTGCCTTGTTGATGATTTGGTGCATATATGCCCATCACCAGAACCTTCTTGTCTTCCTGTGTTATTTCGATTGCTAGGTATCTACCTTGGGAGTCCGACTCTATTAGCTTAGCTATTACATGTTTCTTTACATATATAACAATCCCATTCTTCTTTCCTGGTGCCGCTGCAACAAATAGTGTGCCTAGTTTGTTGTTGATTAAATATTTCTGGTCCGCCGCTCTGATGTGTGTTTCTTGTAGGCAAATTTTTATCTTGATTCAGATAATGAAATATTTTCCTCCTTTTCTGTGGGGAGTTTAACTCGTTAACGTTCCAAGTCAAATATTTACTTGCCATTATCGGTTTCAGGATACTCTTGCCAGACCGCTTCTGCTCTTTCTCCTGCTTTCTTCCTTGGTCTCATTCCCATGGTATCCGATTGGTGCTCATATTGTTTTGTGGGGTCTTGTCTTGCTGGTCTGCGCGTTTGGTAGTGGATCTTAGTTGCCTTGACTCTGTAATCTGCCATGCTTCCTTGTTTTTGTTGCCCTCTGTTCTCTGTGTCGTCGCATCTCGAGGTGGTCCATTCCCTTCTCCTGCTGCTGCAATGGTCTGTGCTTCTGTGTAGTTTGCTCGTTGTTCTAGGTCCCTTCCGCTTTCATGTGGCCCGTCTACGTTGTCCCTCGTTGTGGGTTGAGGTCCTTCTGCCCTCAGTTCCTTTTCAAGAAATTCTTTGGCTTTCTGGATTGAGTTCAGATGGTATCTTTTGCTTTTCTAGAGTAGTGACATTCCCGTTGGGGCTTCCCACCGATATTGTAGAGCGCGTGATCTCAGTTCGTTGACCAGGAACCTGTAATCTTTTCTGTCTCGTAGCATCGTCGGGGGGATCTCTTTCAGTACCTTCACCTCTTGCTCCTCTACATATAGTTTCTTGTTGTAGGACATTGTGGAGATAAGGTCCCGGAACCCCTTTGTTGCGAAATGGATGACCACGTCCCTTGGTAGGTGCCTGTTTGCTGCCGTCCATGAGTTAACTCTGTGGACTCTGTCGAATTGCCACGCAATATCTTTCGCTTCCCTTCCCAGAAATTTTGCCAGGGCCCTTACAAAGATTCTGTTCAGGTCCTCTTGGGTTTCGTTTGTTGTCTCTTTCCATCCTCTAAATCTGATTGCAGACGCCATTTGCCAATATTGCATCATAGTGGATTGGTCCTGGGCCACACTTTTCATCTCTGTTATCTGTCCCTCCATGTGACTCTCCACCTCTTCCATCCTCTTTTCCACACTCTCCCTGATCTCCTTGAGATTTTTCCCCATTTCATCCCTCATTCTCTTGTTGTGAGTTTGCATTGCTGCCTTAATTTGGTCCAGGTCTGCAGTCACCGCTCTGCGTTGTTCTTCCCACTTTCTCTCTAGATCTCTACCTTGGTCCTCTAGCTTCTGTTTTATATCTTTGCACTTTTCCTCCAGCTTCTGTTCTACATCTTTGCACCTTCTCTCCATCCTTATGCCCACTTCCTCCAACTTTTTATCCAATCCCTCCATCCTTTTTCCCAGTGTCTCTATCATCTCTTTTAATTCTTGCATCATGTGTGATGTTGGACAGGCCTGGGTTAATGGATGGGTCTGGGGGCCTGTGGTTGGATGGGAGGGTGTGAGGGTGGGTAGGGTGTTCCCTGGTGTTTTAGGAAGCTGAGCTGGGGAGGATGCAGCTCCCTTTGGGGGTATCAGTTTAGTCTGCTTGGTAGCCATCTTGAGCTTAGCCTCCTGTTGGCCAGGCTTTTCTTTGATTTTCAAATTAGACCCAGTTAATCACCAGACTGTGTTCTGATGATGCACCAGTATTCTGATCTTTCAGAGGGAAGGCTCAGGGTTCAAGCAATTCAGGGCTTAGAGCTAATATTCAGGCAGTTCTGTGATCAGGGAGCCAGTTCAGTAGCTTTGCCTTGGCTTCCTCCACGCTATCATCTGCCAGTCTATCTCTTCCTTTCGCCCTCTGCTGGCTCCTTCTTGCCCTTCTTTATTTTCTTTTCCTGCCCACGTTCTGCTGTATTCTGGCCGCTTTTGGCTCCAAATCCCTTCAGCCTTCCCCTTACTGCTTCCCCCGTCGTTCTCCTGTCTTCCGTCTCCCCTCCTTCACTCTCCTTTCTATCCTTCTCCCTCCTTCCTCCCTATTAAGCTCTGGGTGCTGCTGTACCCCTGGGGCTCCAGTTCACTCACCGAGTCCCTCAGCCGTTCAGGGTACTTCTTTCTTGGGTCTTGGGTCTTCCGTCTTCTCCCGCCGTCTCCTTCCTTACTGTATCTGTGGTTCTTCTTCCCTCGCCTCCATTGCTTGTGCTTGTGCGGGCTCCTCGTGTCTTCGGGCCGGCCGCAGCCGGCCTCTCTGCCTCCTGCCTGCGTCTCCTCCGGCTTTCTTGCTGCGATTTTTGTCTCTTCCTCTTCGTCGGGTATTCCGCTGCCGGCTGAGAGTCTCTCCCGGCCTCCGACGCTCCAGGCGGCTCGGGGTAGGAGGATCTTAAGTTCCTCAGTTAGCCATACCAATACTTCTCTGTGAGAATCAAGGTCAGCCCTGATAAGGGTTTTGGCCAGTGGAAAAGCGTTTTGAAATAATTGGTGAGTGTGATTTATGACAGCCATTCGGGGTGGGAATTGCAACTTGTTACTTTGTAGCCTGAGGGAGGGGATTTCAGTCTTGGGTTCACCCATGTAAGTGCCGATACTTTGTTTCCTAAATAAAATGTTCTTTAAGGAAGAAATCTTTGCCTTGAAGTTCTTTTAAATGGTTTCCTCTATGGGAACCATGAGAGCTGCTTGGCCTGGGACCCCGACAGGGCCCTGCTGACCCGGGAGAGGAGCCCCCTCCCCCAGGATGCCCAGCATGGTGGCTGATAGCCTGTCTCTTCCATCCATTAATTCTTTTCTGGCATTGTTAGAAAAGTTTTCTTATATTGTAAGGGGCCCAGAGAGACAGTATCAGTGAGATGAGTGGCATAGAAAAGGAAGAATAAAGAAAGGGAGGGAGGGAGGGAAGGAGGGAGGGAGGAAGGACAAGGCCAAACCCGGATCCGGCTTGTAAGGGATCCAACCTTGCTGGGCGCTGTTTTGGGAACAACAGCAGCTCCTTCCTGATGCCGAGGCAACAATTGCTTCTTTGTGAGTCTTGTCAAACCACTTTCAAGGCTCTCTCCCCCTCCCCTCCCATCTACTGTCCCCAAGCAGAAGCCGGAGGTCCCTTCACTTCAGGGCTGCCGCCTGGACTGGGAGAAGGTCGAGACTGAGGGATTCTGGGAGGTGGAGTCCAGGCCGTCTAAAGTGGTGGAAACTGAGGAAGTACCTTTGAACCCCTGATCCTGGTTCCCAGCTTGCTCCGTCCCCCCCAAACACTCAGAGGGTCAACCCCATGGCTGGATTTCACTTGAGAAGCCACTTCCCCCCTAAGTAGCCAAGCGAAAGGGCCTCCTGGCCAAGGAACATGGGAGCTGTAGTGCAGGGCAACGGGTGGTGAACGGCTGATTCTGCTCAGTTGTAACACAGAGATGGGGACGGAGGTTGCACACAACCGGTTGCAAGTTGAGGGTGGCAAGTCTTTCCCCCCCTGGCTCTGAGTCTTTGATGTGGGCCTGGGGGATTTCCCCCCATCTCACCCCACCTTCTTGAGGGCGTCCAGACAAGGGGATCCCCCTAACCTCCTCTGGGTCTTGGGCTGCTGTTGACAGGCTGACGTTCCCTTTTTCTGAGCGGGATTTTTCTAACTTTCCTTCAGAACCTGCCGGAATGAACAGATCCCTGAGCTGGGTGCTTCCTTGCAGACATTTCCTGACCCAACTACAGAACATCATCAGTGCTAGAAGAGAATGAGTTTCTGGAGACGGAGGAGAGGAGGACTGATGGGGCTGCTACCTGCCATGCTTCAATCCTGCCCCCCCCAGTTTGAAAAATCTCTTCCTGGATTTTGCCCCTGGATGTCATGGCTTGAACATATTTGAGCTGGCGAGGGCCGGGGGGGTAAGCCCGCAGCTTCACATCAAAGACCCAGAGCCACGGGGGGGACACTTGTCACCCTCAACTTGCAACCGGTTGTGTGCAACCTCCGTCCCCATCTCTGCATTACAACTGATCACCCGTTTCCCTGCACTACAGCTCCCATGTTCCTTGGCCAGGAGGCCCTTTCGCTTGGCTACTTAGGGGGCAGGTGGCTGCTCAAATGAAACCCAGACGTGGGGTTGATCTGCTGGGTGTTTGGGTGGGACGGAGCAAGCTGGGCCTCTGGGAACCAGGGTCGGGGGTTCAAAGGTGCTTTCTCAGCCTTGGCCACTTCAGCCGGTCTGCACTTCACCTCCCAGAATCCCCCAGTCTTGGCTTTGTCCCAGTCCAGGCAGCAGCCCTGAAGTGAAGGGACCTCCGGCTTCTGCTCGGGGACAGGAGATATGAGGGGAGGGGGAGAGCCTTGAAAGTGGTTTGACAAGACTCACAAAGAAGCAATTGTTGTCTCGGCATCAAGAAGGAGCTGCTGTTGTTCCCAAAACAGAGCCCAGCATGTTTGGATCCCTTACAAGCCGGATCCGGGTTTGGCCTCGTCCTTCCTCCCTCCTTTCCTCCCTCCCTCCCTTTCTTTATTCTTCCTTTTCTATGCCACACATCTCACTGATACTGTCTCTCTGGGCCCCTTACAATATAAGAAAACATTTCTAACAATGCCAGAAATTATTAAAATGAGAGAAATGGAAGAGACAGGCTATCAGCCACCATGCTGGGCATACTGGGGGAGGGGGCTCCTCTCCCGGGTCAGCAGGGCCCTGTCGGGGTCCCAGGCCAAGCAGCTCTCATGGTTCCCATAGAGGAAACCATTTAAAAGAACTTCAAGGCAAAGATTTCTTCCTTAAAGAACATTTTATTTAGGAAACAAAGTATCGGCACTTACATGGGTGAACCCAAGACTGAAATCCCCTCCCTCAGGCTACAAAGTAACAAGTTGCAATTCCCACCCCAAATGGCTCTCATGAATCACACTCACCAATTATTTCAAAACGCTTTTCCACTGGCCAAAACCCTTATCAGGGCTGACCTTGATTCTCACACAGAAGTATTGTTATGGCTAACTGAGGAACTTAAGATCCTCCTACCCCCTCCTTCATCTAAAACCTCTAAACTAAATTGTGGCGATGAAGACAAAATGAAAAATGGTTTCAGTTCAGTTTGTCGCAGTGTTGACAGAAGGGGAGCCCAGTTCTCAAACTCCGCTGGGAAATCAGGAATCGTCCCGGACGACGGAAAAAAAAATAAAAAAATAAAATAAAATAAAAAAAATGGTGGACCGCGACAAGCCGATCCGCGCATGCATGGCGCACGCACGACGGCCCGAACCGTGCATGCGCGGTGCGCGCGTGACAAAAAAAATAAAAAATAAATTAAAAAAAAAACAAAAAAAATGGCGGACCGCGGTGTCCGGCGACCCCCGCGAAACGGTCGTTCGACCCCAAATGGGGTCGCGACCCATAGGTTGAGAACCGCTGATCTAAAACCTCTAAACTAAATTGTGGTGATGAAGACAAAATGAAAAATGGTTTCAGTTCAGTTTGTCGCAGTGTTGACAGAAGGGGAGCCATGTTCTCAGACTCCGCTGGGAGGTCAGGAATAGTCCCGGACTGATTAGGCCCATCCAGGGGCGTCGCTTCTTAGTGACCGGAGAGACAGACTTTCTCCGTGACCTTCTCCCCCCCTCCCACCATGACCTTCAGGCCTTCGGCGTGCCCCCCTGGCCCCCCTTTCACCCGAGGGGGAGGAAGATGGTCGAATGACCTGGCCGAGCTCCCAGCAGCCCCTGCGCTCCTCCGCCTGCCCCTCAGCTGAGCAGGGAGGAGGCCAAACCCGCATCCGGCTTGTAAGGGATCCAAGCATGCTGGGCGCTGTTTTGGGAACAACAGCAGCTCCTTCCTGGTGTGGAGGCAACAATTGCTCCTTTGTGAGTCTTGCCAAACCCCTTTCTGGGCTTCTCCCCAACTCCTGGCCCTGAGCAGAAGCCGGAGGTCCCTTCACTTCGGGGCTGCTGCCTGGACTGGGAGAAGGCCGAAACTGGGGGATTCTGGGAGGTGGAGTCTAGGCCGCCTAAAGTGGTGAAAGCTTATGAAGTACCTTTGAACCCCTGATCCTGGTTCCCACAGGCCCAGCTGGCTCCGTCCCCCCCAAACACTAAGAGGGCTGACCCCACGGCTGGGTTTCGCTTGAGCATCCACCTACCCCCCCCCAAGAAACCAAGCAAAAGGGCCTGCTGGCCAAGGAACATGGGAGCTTTAGTGCAGGGAAACGGGTGGTGAACGGCTGATTCTGCTCAGTTGCAAAGGAGAGATGGGGAAGGAGGTTGCACACAACTGGTTGCAGGATGAGGGTGGCAAGTCTTCCCCCCCTCTTGGCTCTGGGTCTTTGATGTGGGGCTGGGGGCTTTACCACCCCCCCCGGCCCTCCGCAGATCAAATATGCCTCATTTACTCAGTCAGAAAACGGTTCGAGCTGTGCCATCCAGGGGCAAAATCCAGGCAGAGATTTTTCCAAACTGGGGGGGGGGGCAGGACTAAAGCAAGGACGGTAGCAGCCCCATCAGTCCCCCTCTTCCCTCTCCTTCTGCCCCCCTCGTCTCCAGAAACTCACTCTCTTCTAGCACTGATGATGTTCTCTAGTTGGGATCTGTTCATTCCAGCAGGTTCTGAAGGAAAGTGAGAAAAATCCCTCTCAGAAAAAGGGAAAGTCAGCCTGTCAACAGCAGCCCAAGACCCAGAGGAGGTGTGGGGGGGGTCTCCTTGTCTGCATAACCTCAAGGGGAGGGGGCTAATCAGCCGCGTATCCCGGGTGCTTTCCTTTGGATTGCTGCACTGAGCAGGGGCTGGGCTGGATGACCTCAGGGAACATTTCAAACTGTAGGATTCCCTCCATGACATCCGTTCTGGCAGAGATCAAATCCGTCAACTTCTTTTGTGCAAACACAACTTCTTCCTGATCAGTAGCCATGAAAATCCGTTCTCACACAGAGCCTTTTCTCCCACCGTCCCCCCCCCACAGAAATCCACCCCCCCTTTCCTGGCCTATAAATGCCTCCATTCCCCTCATAGGAGGAAAGCCTGGAGTTGCCTCTGAGCAGACTTGCTACCTGTGGAGGCCGAGGGACAGGTGAGTGCGGCTCTCCCACCTGTGGGCACCTGACAGGTGAGGCCCCCCTGCATTACATCGCTCCTGCCTCTCTGTCTCTCTGTCTGTCTGTCTCTCTCTCTCTCTGTCTTTTACAGAGCAATGCAGGATCCACTGTTTTCCCCCCCCCAAGGCTTCTGCATGACCGAAGGTTGGACTTCCCCCCATCTCAGCCCCCTTTCCTCTCTCCCCCCCCCCCAGTTCTCTGTGCAGGGAAGGAAGGAAGACCATGGGGCGATTCATCTTCCTGAGCTTCGGCTTGCTGGTCGGGTTTCCTCTCCCTGAGTGGTGAGTTCGAGCAGGGTCCCTCGTGTCCGGAGAGGCCAAAGCTCTCCCACCTCCAACCCTTCCTGATTTGACCCCCCCCAAGAATCCTCTCCCCAAAGTTGCTTTTATTCCGATTGGCTCCTTCTGCCACTCAGATCCCACCTTCTCTCTCTGCCCCAAGACTCAGGACTGTGTGCAGCGACACAAAACCCAAGCAAAATTAACACCACTGAAATGCAGAATTAATTAAGAATGAAGTAAAACCCTTGGGGAAAATGCATGCACTGATTATGAAAAGTAGGGTGCCCCTCCCCCACCTCTTGCTAGGGATTTCTCTCCATGGGGGACACTCAAGGGGTGAGACCCTTCCCCATCTGCTGAAGAGCTGAGCCCCTGCTGGGGGCGTCTTCAGACGGCCCCTTCCTGGGCAGTGGGAAGCAGGGGGGCAGCCCCACAGGTAATCTGCCTCTAAACCCCTGTAGTTGTTTGGGGGCACCCAGGAGGCGAGAGGAGATCCCTTAGGACGACCCACCAGATCCAGATCCCCCTTCCTTTCCACCGGTCAACAGCCTGGCTGCTTCCTTTCCCAGCAATTGCAATTTTGGAGGCTTTCAAGGGCAGCCCCACATCAAGGGCATTGCAGTAGTCTGGACAGGTTGCAACCAAAGTGGGGATAATTCTTGCTAAGTTCTGAATGGCTCAGGATGCTTCAAGGTTTTTATTTATTTATTCCTGTGTATCCTGCCTTTATTATGATTATTATTGCTACCAATAATTCAAGGCAACGAACATACCTGATATTCTTTCCTGTTTTGCCCCAACAACAACCCTGTGAGGTGGATTAAGCTGAGAGAGAATGATTGACACCCTGCTTTTGTGACTAAGGCGGGACTAGAAGTCCCCGTCTCCTTGTGATTGGCCCAGAGTCACCCAGCTGACTTCCAGGGCTGAAGCGGGACTAGAACTCCTGGTCTCCTGCTTCCTAGCCAGCTGCTCTAACCACTAGGCCAAATTGGCTCAGTTGGGAATTGAGGCCCAGGCAGGTCTGCAAAGGTTAATCTGTTCGTGAAAGAACACAATTTCTGCCTTTGCACCCTTCACGGAATGAAAAAAGCCGCCAACATTTACAGAGTCACACCAGACATGCAGCTTCCAGGGAATTAAACCAGGGTTAACTCTAACCGAGGTTTGGACAATCTGCAAAGGAAGCTGCACGTCAGTTGCACTTTATTGTCATCAAGATGTTTGCAACACAGCAGGTTAAGCATGTTCTGTAGACCCAGCTGTCTCCCACTCCTCCTCCCCCTTCACCCTCCTTTTCCTCCCCCTTCCTGCCCTCCTCGTCCTCCCCCCTCTTCTTCCTCCCCCTCCCCCCCTACTCCCTTCTCATTGGGCCTTCTGTCTTCCCACACAGGTACTGCATTTGATTGTCCCTGTGATTGGTCCTCCTATAAAGGGCATTGCTACAGGGTCTTCCAACAACAGGTGAACTGGGAGGATGCAGAGGTGAGGGTCTTTGTATGCCTGAGGTCTCCCAGCCCAGGCCGAGGATGGAAAGGGAGCCCTGAGAGGCAGATATCCTGGGGAGTCTCCCTCGGAGCCCCCTGCTGCCCCCCTTCTCCGCAGGTCCCTCCGCTGCCTCCTCCGGACATCAGGTGGGGGGAGGGCAGCAGCCTCATCTGTGGGATTGGCAGCTTTCCTGGCTTCTTTTCCTGCCCTCCTGCCACACGTCTCCCCCCCCCAGGCCTTTCCTCAAGGTGGCCCTTTTTTAAAAAAATATTTTTATTCCACTTTGCTTATTTTTACAACTAACGGAAGGTGGCCAGCACACACAATAGTCCTTCTGTTTTCCCCAGAACAACAACCCTGTGAGGTGGACGGGGTCTGAGAGGGAGGGGCTGGCCCCAAGTCACCCGGCCACTTCCATGCCTCAGGCGGGACTAGAACTCCCACTTCCTGGCTGCTAGCCTGGCGCCTTCCCCCCTGGAGCAAACTGGGAGGAGGGAGGGAGTTGTGGCAGAGGCCAGAGGGGGGGGTCAGAGACCCCTCAGAGACCATGTCAGGCTGGAGAAGCCTTGGGGGGGTCAGGGAGGGGTCTGGTTGAGTTAGGCAGCTTCCCCCCTTCCTCCTATCTCCCAGGTCTGGACAGCCCTTTGTCCGGAATGACGGAGAGGGTTGGACTAGATGACCTCGAGGCCCCTTCCCGCTCTGTGTCAGCTGAGTGTGCCTGGAGGTCTCGGGTGCTCTGAAGAGCCGGGCAGAAGAGGGCTTGGGGGTCTCCCAAATCTTGAAGGCTGAGGTGCCTTTGGCCACCCCCAAAACTCTTTTTCTGCTCCTAGGGAGGGGCAGGAGGGAGGGGGAGGAGGGGGGGGAGGAAGAGGAGGGGGGGTCTGTTCAGGGAGGGCAACTGCGGATGTCAAGTAGATCCTGAGGGTGGCCAGGATCAGGCAGTCAGATCCCTGCTCTGTTCTCAGAGGCGGAAACACACACACACACACACACACACACACACAAAACATCTGCTTCTCTGCTGAACAAGTCTCTCTCTCTCTCTCTCTCTCTCTCTTGTTGGTCTCTTACAGAGATTGTGCACACTACAGCAGACATGCAGCCATCTGGTCTCCTTTCACAGCAGGGAAGAAGCAGATTTTGTGGTGTCGCTCACCTTCCCAATTTTGAAATATGATTTCAGTCTGGATCGGACTGAGCAATATCTGGGAAGTAGGTCCTCTCTGATGCTCATCTTCATTGATCCAACTTTACACTTTCTGAGGAGGTTTTTATTTATTTCATTAATTTCATTAATTCATTCATTTTGTGGGGTCCTCCGGTGT
>JARGCV010001036.1:0-32500 GCA_034064705.1 Bothrops alternatus
CACCCCCCACCCCCCACCCCCTCTCCCCCATCCCCTTGGCCCAATTTGGCGAAGGGTCTTCGGGACGCCCCTCCCCAGCCGCCCAGCCCGCATTTAAGCTGAAGCCCCCCACCCCCTCTCCCCCATCCCCTTGGCCCAATTTGGGGAAGGGTCTTCGGGACCCCCCCTCCCAGCCCCCCCGCCCCCTGCCCCACCTACCCGCCAGCAGCAACGCCAGGAGGGCCACCCGGGGGGCGGCGGGGGGCGCCCCCATCATCCACAGCCGCGCCCCCAGCCCCCCCAAGCCGCCTGCCTCGCCCCCCACCAACCCCTCCGGGATTAGCAGCAGCGCCGCCGCCGCCGCCCCATCATCCGCGGCCGCCTCGCCTCCAGCTCCAGCGCCCGAGTGCGGCCAGCCGCCCGAGAGAACTGCGGGGGGGGGACGCGGAGGAGAGGAGGAGGAGGAGGAGGGGCGGGGAGGGGGCGGCGCTTGGGGAAGGGGAGGGGGAGGAGAAAGGGGAGGGGGGAGAGAGAGGGATTGAAAGAGAGAGAGAGAGAGAGAGAGAGAGAGAGACCCCCGCAGTGGCTGGAGTAGCAGCAGCAGCAGCAGCCCCACCCACGCCCATCATCCCCTGCCAGCAGGAGAGAATGGAATGGAATGGAATGGAAAATATGGAATGGAATGGAATGGAATAGAATAGAATAGAATAGAAAATATGGAATAGAATAGAATAGAATAATAGTATAGAGCAAACAGAACAGAGTATAGAATATAGTAGAATATACGATAGGATAGGATAGGAAATAGAATAGAATGCAGAATAGAATGGAATGGAATAGAATAGAATAGAATAGAATAGAATAGAATAGAATAGAATAGAATAGAATAGAATAGAATAGAATAGAAAATATGGAATGGAGTGGAATGGAATGGAATGGAATAGAATAGAATAGAATAGAATAGAATAGAATAGAATAGAATAGAATAGAATAGAATAGAATAGAATAGAATAGAAAATATGGAATGGAGTGGAATGGAATGGAATAGAATAGAATAGAATAGAATAATAGTATAGAACGAACAGAACAGAGTATAGAATATAGTAGAATATACGATAGGATAGGATAGGATAGGATAGGAAATAGAATAGAATGCAGAATAAAATGGAATAGAATAGAATAGAATAGAATAGAATAGAATAGAAAATATGGAATGGAGTGGAATGGAATGGAATGGAATAGAATACAATAGAATAGAATAGAGTAGAGTAGAATAGAATAGAATAGAATAGAATAGAATAGAATAGAATAGAATAGAATAGAATAGAATAGAATAGAATAGAATAGAAAATATGGAATGGAGTGGAATGGAATGGAATGGAATGGAATAGAATAGAATAGAAAATATGGAATGGAGTGGAATGGAATGGAATAGAATAGAATAGAATAGAACAGAAAATATGGAATAGAATAGAATAGAATAATAGTATAGAACGAACAGAACAGAGTATAGAATATAGTAGAATATACGATAGGATAGGATAGGAAATAGAATAGAATGCAGAATAGAATGGAATGGAATAGAATAGAATAGAATAGAATAGAATAGAATAGAATAGAATAGAAAATATGGAATGGAGTAGAATGGAATGGAATGGAATAGAATAGAATAGAATAGAATAGAATAGAATAGAATAGAATAGAATAGAATAGAAAATATGGAATGGAGTGGAATGGAATGGAATGGAATAGAATAGAATAGAATAGAATAGAATAGAATAGAATAGAATAGAAAATATGGAATGGAGTGGAATGGAATGGAATAGAATAGAATAGAATCGAATAATAGTATAGAACGAACAGAACAGAGTATAGAATATAGTAGAATATACGATAGGATAGGATAGGATAGGATAGGAAATAGAATAGAATGCAGAATAAAATGGAATAGAATAGAATAGAATAGAATAGAATAGAATAGAATAGAAAATATGGAATGGAGTGGAATGGAATGGAATGGAATGGAATACAATAGAATAGAATAGAGTAGAATAGAATAGAATAGAATAGAATAGAATAGAATAGAATAGAATAGAATAGAAAATATGGAATGGAGTGGAATGGAATGGAATGGAATGGAATAGAATAGAATAGAAAATATGGAATGGAGTGGAATGGAATGGAATAGAATAGAATAGAATAGAACAGAAAATATGGAATAGAATAGAATAGAATAATAGTATAGAACGAACAGAACAGAGTATAGAATATAGTAGAATATACGATAGGATAGGATAGGAAATAGAATAGAATGCAGAATAGAATGGAATGGAATAGAATAGAATAGAATAGAATAGAATAGAATAGAATAGAATAGAATAGAATAGAAAATATGGAATGGAGTGGAATGGAATGGAATGGAATAGAATAGAATAGAATAGAATAGAATAGAATAGAATAGAATAGAATAGAATAGAATAGAATAGAAAATATGGAATGGAGTGGAATGGAATGGAATGGAATAGAATAGAATAGAATAGAATAGAATAGAATAGAAAATATGGAATGGAGTGGAATGGAATGGAATAGAATAGAATAGAATCGAATAATAGTATAGAACGAACAGAACAGAGTATAGAATATAGTAGAATATACGATAGGATAGGATAGGATAGGATAGGAAATAGAATAGAATGCAGAATAAAATGGAATAGAATAGAATAGAATAGAATAGAATAGAATAGAATAGAAAATATGGAATGGAGTGGAATGGAATGGAATGGAATGGAATACAATAGAATAGAATAGAGTAGAATAGAATAGAATAGAATAGAATAGAATAGAATAGAATAGAATAGAAAATATGGAATGGAGTGGAATGGAATGGAATGGAATGGAATAGAATAGAATAGAAAATATGGAATGGAGTGGAATGGAATGGAATAGAATAGAATAGAATAGAACAGAAAATATGGAATAGAATAGAATAGAATAATAGTATAGAACGAACAGAACAGAGTATAGAATATAGTAGAATATACGATAGGATAGGATAGGATAGGATAGGAAATAGAATAGAATGCAGAATAAAATGGAATAGAATCCCCCGGCCGGCCTGCTTTAAGAGGGGGGGGGACTTCCAGTCCCAGAATCCCCCAGCCGGCCTGCTTTAAGGGGGGAGGACTTCCACTCCCAGAATCCCCCAGCCGGCATGCTTTAAGAGGGAAGGACTTCCACTCCCAGAATCCCTCAGCCGGCCTGCTTTAAGGGGGGAGGACTTCCGCTCCCAGAATCCCCCAGCCGGCCTGCTTTAAGAGGGGGGGACTTCCACTCCCAGAATCCCCCAGCCAGCCAGCTTTAAGAGGGGGGGACTTCCACTCCCAGAATCCCCCAGCCGGCCTGCTTTAAGAGGGGAGGACTCCAACTCCCAGAATCCTCCGGCCGGCCTGCTTTAAGAGGGGGGGGACTTCCACTCCCACAATCCCCCGGCCGGCCTGCTCTAAGAAAGGAGCTTTCTTGCGACCATGGTCCTTAAGTGAAGAGAGATTTGGAACTCCTGCAGCTGAATTAGCCTGGAGCTCTACGGAGCAGAGAAGATGGTTCCGGGTCTGGTCGTTGCTTGCTTGGGGGCGAGACCCTTGACTTGGGGGGCTTCTGGGTAGGGGGGGGCTTTCCTAGCCAGGATCTGTTGCTTGTTTGGGGGCAGCCCTTGACTTTGGGGGGGGGGTGGATTCTCCAGTCGGCCAAACGTTCCGGATCAGATCCTGCTCGGTGTAGGGCAGTGGTTCTCAACCTTTCTAATGCCGTGACCCCATAATACAGTTCCTCATGTTGTCGTGACCCCCAACCATAGTGGGCGTGGCCGCCAAGTGGGCGTGGCCGCCAAGTGGGCGTGGCCGCCAAGTGGGCGTGGCCACCAAGTGGGCGTGGCCACCAAGTGGGCGTGGCAAGAAAGACAGCCCTGGCCACCATTAATGCTGCATGTATTTTAATGCATGTATTTTAATGCATGTTTACCCTGCCTTTACATGTGGGACCAAAATTTACAGAAAGTTAGTATATGATATTTAAGAACAGGCTGCTTTCATTTGAACCATAGATTATAGTGGGGACCTGGAGGGATTTTCTTTCAGCGAAGATGAAAGAAAATATATGAAAGAGAGGGAATAAAAAGCAAAGCAGAAAGGAATAAGAAGAGTGAGAAATGGCATGGAGGTTATAGGTTTCATGGGTCAGAAATAAACAAAACAATTAAATCCGTTTTAAGAGAATAAATGGCAACAAATGGAAGATTCAAACTAGTTTTAAGGGAATAAAAGGAAATAAATGGAAGTATTAAACCACAATAAATGGAAGAATCAAAGCAGTTTATAAAAGGAAATAAATATCAGCAAACAAGAATGCTTTAACCAAATTTTTGTAGCCCAGATGTGATTACATGTATGTTTGTGCAGTTGTGCATTAGAATAGCACAAAATGTTGGTTTCAAACAATTTTATTGTGCAATAAATGAATGAATGAAGCCACTTTGTTCACCCCACCCCTCCCATTTGCTAACAAAATTAATAGCATGTGGGAGTCCACCCACCCCAGGGGTAGTGTTTTTCCAAAACACTCAAAGAGCCACTTGGACCCATTTCCCACCGAAAACAAATCACTGGGGCTGAAAAACCCTTTTGATATCTAAAATGAAGATAACACTGCAGATATCCTTTTTTACCTTTAATGTGTGTGTGTGTGTGTGTGTGTGTGTGTGCGTGTGTGTGTGTATAAAATAAAGGTTAAAAAGAAGGATGTCTGCAGTGTTATCTTCATTTTAAATGTCAAAAGGGTCTTTCTCTGTCACTTTCCTCTCTCTTTCTTTCCATTCTCTTTCCTCTTTCCCTCTTTCCTCTAACTTTCTTTTTCTGTCTCTTTTTTTTTTCTTTTTTGCTGGCTGTGGATTTCTGGGAATTGAAGTCCACATGCCTTAAAATTGTCAAGGTTGAGAAACACTGGTGTAGTAGAACAGTGTTCTACTCTTACCATCTCTTACCATCCTTCCCTCCCCTCTGTTTTGATTCTTGTTGTGCAATTTCACTGGAAGGATCCCCATGTTTGGCCTGCAGCTCGGCCAGCTTCTGCTTGCGTAGCGCCTCCAGCTCCTCGTCCGCCATCGCCTCGCAGGCCGGGAGACGGGCCGGAGCAGCCCCGCCGCGCGCGCCTGAGGGAAACGGAGAAGCAGCCGCAGCAGCACCGACCGCGCCCGCTGCGTCCCTCACGCCTCTCTCTCTCTCGCGCGCGCGCGCGCGCGGGCCCTCTGTCTCTTTTATCCTCTTTCCTCTCTTTCTTTCCTCTCTTTCTCCTTTCTTTCCACTTTCTCTTCTTTCTCTTTCTTTTCTCAATCTTTTTTCTCTTTCCTCTCCCCCTCTTTCTTTCTCTTTTTTCTTTCTCTCTCTCCCTCTCCCTCTCCCTCCAGTCCAGGCAGACGGTGGCAAATGGACAGGGAGGGCGACAATGGGCTGCGGAGAAGGGGCGGAGCCGACGGGTGAGAACGGGCGGCGGAAAATGGGCTGATGGGCGAGAACCGGAGAATGGGCTGCGGAGAAGGGGCGGAGCCGACGGGTGAGAACGGGCGGCGGAAAATGGGCTGATGGGCGAGAACCGGAGAATGGGCTGCGGAGAAGGGGCGGAGCCGACGGGTGAGAACGGGCGGCGGAAAATGGGCTGATGGGCGAGAACCGGAGAATGGGCTGCGGAGAAGGGGCGGAGCCGACGGGTGAGAACGGGCGGCGGAAAATGGGCCGACGGGCGAGAACCGGAGAAGGGGCTGCGGAGAAGGGGCGGAGCCGACGGGTGAGAACGGGCGGCAGAAAATGGGCCGATGGGCGAGAACCGGAGAAGGGGCTGCGGAGAAGGGGCGGAGCCGACGGGTGAGAACGGGCGGCGGAAAATGGGCTGATGGGCGAGAACCGGAGAATGGGCTGCGGAGAAGGGGCGGAGCCGACGGGTGAGAACGGGCGGCGGAAAATGGGCCGAGGCCGACGGGCGAGAACCGGTGGAGAAGGGGCGGAGGACGACGGGTGAGGAGAACGGGCAGAGAACGGGCAGATGGGTAGGGGGAGCAGGACGGACGGCAGGCAGCCAAGCAGAGGAAGCTCAACAGCAGGCAAAACTTACGGTTTTTGCTTGTTCTCTCTTGCTTCCTGCCGCTTGTTCTCTCTCGCTTCCTACCGCTTGTTCTCTGTCTCGCTCTCTCCCATGTGCTCCGAAACCGAAACTTCCTTAGTTTATATTGGCTTTTGAACGCCAATAGAAAAGTCTCTTGAATAGAGTCTATTTGCGTTCAAAAGCCAATAGAAAGTAGCGTAACTAAGGAAAAGGAAAAAAAAAATGTCGGACAGTATTGGGGAAAAAAAAAATGGCGGACAGCATTGCTTGGCGACCCCGGTGAAATGGTCTCGCGACCCCAAATGGGGTCGCGACCCATAGGTTGAGAACCGCTGGTGTAGGGCGATCGACCGACGGGAAACCCCCTTCTTTCTGGCATTGGGCCCAGAAGAATTGGATCGATCGTGGAAGGGCGTCCCGTCCAGGAATCAGGAGGATCCCGGGATCATCCCGCCGCCTTCGGATGATCTCCATCAAATGCTGGGTCAGCTTTGGCTGAGCTGAGGAACACAAAGCGGATTTTCGCCAGACTGGGCGCATTGGAGGCCCAGGCCTGTGTTCGCATCAGTCCATTGCACCCCCACGGGCAAAAATCACACACAAAAATCAGCTTGCACACACACACACACGCACGCACGCACGCACGCATGCAAATACAGTGTAGATGAGCATACATTTGTCCGAAATGGTCTAGGGTTTCCTGCCTGAGCAGGGGGTTGGACTAGATGACCTCCAAGGCCCCTTCCAACTTTATTATTATTATTATTATTATTATTATTATTGTTATTATTATTATTATTATTGTGAGACTGGACAGCCATTTGTCTGAAATGCTGTAGGGTTTCCTGCCTGAGCAGGGGGTTGGACTAGATGACCTCCAAGGCCCCTTCCAACTTTATTATTATTATTATTATTATTATTATTATTACTATTATTGGGTTTCCTGCCTGAGCAGGGGGTTGGACTAGATGACCTCCAAGGCCCCTTCCAACTTTATTTATTATTATTATTATTATTATTATTATTATTATTATTATTATTATTATTATTATTATTATTGTGAGACTGGACAGCCATTTGTCTGAAATGCTGTAGGGTTTCCTGCCTGAGCAGGGGGTTGGACTAGATGACCTCCAAGGCCCCTTCCAACTTTATTATTATTATTATTATTATTATTATTATTATTATTATTATTATTATTATTATTATTATTATTATTATTATTATTATTATTGTGAGACGGGACAGCCAATTTATCCGAAATGGTATAAAGGGTTTCCTGCCTGAGCAGGGGGTTGGACTAGATGACCTCCAAGGCCCCTTCCAACTTTATTATTTATTATTATTATTATTGTGAGACTGGACAGCCATTTGTCTGAAATGCTGTAGGGTTTCCTGCCTGAGCAGGGGGTTGGACTAGATGACCTCCAAGGCCCCTTCCAACTTTATTATTATTATTATTATTATTATTATTATTATTATTATTATTATTATTATTACTATTATTTGGTTTCCTGCCTGAGCAGGCGGTTGGACTAGATGACCTCCAAGGCCCCTTCCAACTTTATTATTATTATTATTATTATTATTATTATTATTATTATTATTATTATTATTATTATTATTATTATTATTATTATTATTATTGTGAGACGGGACAGCCAATTTATCCGAAATGGTATAAAGGGTTTCCTGCCTGAGCAGGGGGTTGGACTGGATTTTTTGCGGCTTAATGCAAAAAAAAAGGAAATAGAGTTAAATTATGGGTTTTTTGTGGCTAATGCAAAAAAAAGGAAATTGTGTGTATTAAAACTGGATTGTTGTGGCTTAATGCAAAAAAAAAAAGGAAATTGAGTTAAATTATGGATTTTTTGTGACTTAACGCAAAAAAAGAGAAAATTGTGTTTGTTAAACTGGATTTTTTGCGGCTTACTGCAAAAAAAAAAAAAGGAAATTCTGTATGTTAAAACTGATTTTTTTTTTGTCGCCTAATGCAAAAAAATGGAAATTGTGTGTCATCAACTGAATCTTGTGTGGCATAATGCAAAACAAGGGAATTGTGTGTATCGAACTATGGGCTTCTTAATGCAAAAAGAATAGGTGGTCCTTCCCTTACGACCACAAAGGAGCCCCCACTTTCTCTTGTTAAGTGAGACAGTTCTTCCGTGAATTTTGGCCCATTTTACGACCTTGGTCGCCCTTAAGTGAATCAGTGCAGTCGTTAAATGTGACACAGTTGTTAAGCGAATCGTGCGCCCCGTTGACCTTGCTCGTCCAAACGTCTCAAAAGGAGGATCAACATGACCTCGGGACACTGCGACCGTCGTTGAGTAGGAACCCAGGTGCCAAGCTTCTCAATTTTGATCACGTGGGTTCTGGGGATGCTGCCAACGTCGTCACGGTGAAAAACAGTCATAAGTCCCCTTTTCCAGTGCCGTTGTAACTTGGAACGGTCACTAAGCGGAACGTCGTAAGTCGGGGACTATGTGCAATTAGTATATATCCCAGGAAAGAGACAGTCGCCTTCAAGATTTCGGTTGTGAAGACCTTCTGTTTTGCGACCTTCCAACTTTCCCTCTCCGAAGGTCGCAAAAGTAAGATCGGGGGAGCCCCGGGACGCTGCGACCCGTCATAAATATGAGTCAACTGCTGAGCTTCTGAATTTTGATCACGTGATGCTGGGGATGCTGCCAAGGTGGTTAAGTGTGAAGAATAATCCAAAGTCTCTCTTTTCCCCAGTTGCCATGGTAACTTGGAACGGTCGCTAATCTACCTCCCTCTATATCTATCTATCCATCCATCCATCATCTATCCATCTAATGTCCATCCATTTTTCTTTCCTATCTATCTCCATCCCTCCATCATCTATTTTTTTCTTTCCTATCTCCATTATTTTTTCTATCAATCTATATCCATTTTTCTTTTCTTTCTTTCCTATCTATCTCCATGTTTTTTCCTATCTCCATCCATTTTCTTATCTCCATCCACCCAGCATTTTTTTTATCTCCATCCATGTTTTCTTTCCTATCTATCTCCATCCAACATCTATTTTTTATCTATCTCCATTTTTCTTTCTGTATCTATCTCCATCTTCTATCTATCTATCTATCTATCTATCTATCTATCTATCTATCTATCTATCTATCTATCTATCTATCTCTATATCCATCCATCATCTATTTTTTTCTTTCCTATCTCCATCTTTTCTTTCCTATCTCCATTTTTTTCTTTTATCTTTCCTATCTCCATCCATATCTATCTATCTATCTATCTATCTATCTCTCTCTCTCTCTCTCTCTCTATCCATCCATCCATCATCTATTTTTTTCCTATCTCCATCCATTTTTTCTTTCCTATCTCCATTTTTTCTTTCATCTTTCCTACCTCCATCCATATCTATCTATCTATCTATCTATCTATCTATCTATCTATCTATCTATCTATCTGTCTGTCTGTATATTTACCTACCTGCCTACCAACCTACCTATCCATCTATATCTCCATCCATCATCTATTTTCTTTCCTATCTCCATCCTTCCCTCTCTATCCATCCATCCATCATCTATTTTTTTTCTTTCCTATCTCCATCCATCTTTTCTTTCATCTTTCCTATCTCCATCCATATCTATCTATCTATCTATCTATCTATCTATCTATCTATCTATCTATCTATCTATCTATCTATCTATCTATCTCTATATCCATCCATCATCTATTTTTTTTCCTTCCTATCTCCATCCATCCATTTTTTCTTTCCTATCTCCATTTTTCTTTCATCTTTCCTATCTCCATCCATATCTATCTATCTATCTATCTATCTATCTATCTATCTACTGTCTATTTACCTACCTACCTGCCTACCTATCCATCTATATCTCCATCCATCTATTTTCTTTCTTTCGTATCTCCATCCTTCCCTCTCTCTATATATATCTGTCTGTCTATCTGTCTATCTATCTATCTATCCATCCATCTCCATCCATCCATCCATTCCTTTCTTTTTCTTTCATCTATCTATCTATCTATCTATCTATCTATCTATCTATCTATCTATCTATCTATCTATCTATCTATCTATCTATCTATCTATCTATCTATCTATCTATCTATCTATCTATCTAATATAGATGTATATAAAATATAAAGAAAAACCATTTTCTACCATGAGACGAGGATCCCAAGTAGCCATCATTGCATTTTACCTAAGAGAGACCCTCCTTGGTGGGCACCAGGAGGCCGGGAAGGTCATCTATGTGTGTTCCTTTCTCCCGATTTGTTTAAGGACTGGCTAGGCAGATCGCCGGATACGGTCAGGAAGGACGTTGAGCCAAGCCGCGGCTAAGGGTGCAACTTGAAGGGAGAGCCCACTCTCCTGTTTCTGGAGAGCAGAGGGTCTGAATTCAGGCAGTCCTCAACTTACGACCATTGCTAAACGCCACTCGGCGAGTCACTTAACGAAGGCCGAGAAACATTTCCTAATCGAGTATCGCCCGATTGGATGACCTTCCCCGCCGCGGTCGTTAAGTGCATCCTCGCAGCGGTTAAGTTAGCCAGACGGTCGTTAAAGTGAATCCGGCATCCTCCTGCTGATTGGAAGGTCGCAAAAGGGGGGGTCCGCGTGACCCCAGGACGTTGCGACATCGTTAAATGCGAGCTCGTTGTTGCCAAGCGTTCGAATTCGGATCCCGTTGACCATCCCGGGGAGGGCGCGACGGTCGTGCAGGGTGAAAACGGTCGTGAAGTCCCGCTTTTTCGCTGCTATTTCGCCATTTCAGTCACTAAGCGGATGAGTTGTAAGTCGAGGACTCGGTGAATTCAGTATTTATGTTCCCTCTGCCTCCGTCTGTTGTTGGGGTGGGTGCTCACCCCTCCATTTCCCCCTTTTGATGACGAATGTACACAAGAAATGGCTGTTGTGTTCCTGTGAAGGACTGGGCCCAATCCACCAGGCATCCTTCTATGCAGGCAGGGCTGGATAGCCACAAGAGGGCCCCAATGGTGCATAACTGGAAGCATCTGAGCCCTAAGGTACCCTCCAGATTGATTCAATAGTTAGTTTTTGACTAATAATAATAATAATAAATAATAATAAAGTTGGAAGGAACCTTGGAGGTCATCTAGTCCAACCCCCTGGAGTTTGTTTAGTGTTTAGTTTGTTTAGTGGCCATTCGGGTCCCTGACAAAAGTCACTTATGGCTCTCGTTCACACTTACGACCGTCACAGCATCCTCGTGGTCACGTGATACAAATCCAGCCACTTGGCAACCGACTCAGATTTATGACGGTTGTAGTGTCCCGGGGTCACGTGATCCCCTTTCCCCAACTTCGGACCAGCAAAGTCCATAATACCCATGTTACTAACTTTAAGAACTGCAGCGGTGCACTTAACGGCGGCGTGGAACGGTCGTCAAATGGAGTCAAGCTGACTTCACAATTGTGTTGCTTAGCAACAGACATTTTGGGGGTAAATCTAAAACCAGCATTCCTAATTTTGGGCTGCTCGGTTGTGGTCGGTTATGTCGCGGGCTACCTGCCTAACCCAGAAACGCAACGACGACACGCCGAGTTGTTTTAAAAAAACCCACATTTTTATTTAGAGTGTCACAAAAATTTGTGCTACAGGAATCAAAGTCCCCCCCCTTCCCCACGCCACCCCCAAAAAACCAGAGCCGGAAAAAGAAAAAAACACCCGACCAAAAAAAAATAAAAATCCCCCCTTTCTCACGCGTACCAAAACACCGTTATGTTAATAATTCCTCACACATACATAACGCAGCAGGATCCGGTCACTAGTCGAGTTAAAAAAAAGGAAAGAAAAAGAGAAAAAAAAGAGAGGAGAAAGAAAAAAGACAAATCTGTTTACAATCAAAATCTCGCTAAAAAATAATAATTAAAAAAAAAAGGACTCGGCGGCGATCTGTTAAAAAGGACCCAGGTTGAGAACCACAATTCCCATAGTGCTCCCAAGGTAAGGAAGGGGTGGGGTGGGGCAGATGGGAGACCCATGTTGAAAAACCACAATTCCCAAGGTACGGAAGGGCGGAGAGCGCGCACGGGGGAATCAGGTTGAGAATCGCCATTCTCGCGGCCCTCCCGAGGTAATGAGGAAGGGGGGATTGCGCGGGATGAGAAGGGACTCCCTTTTCCCAGCTGCACCTTTGAAAAGGGGACCAGATCTTCCTCAAATAAGGGAAGAAGTTGTGACACCCCCAATTGTTACCGTACACAGCCACTGAGTTCTTCACACCTGGGCGAGTGGGGAACGAGGCGGATTTCGAGCGTCCGTACCCCCATGCAGACCCTGAAATGCACTTAGACACTCGTACCGTTTTCCGGGATCAGTTTCGGTTCAAAAGCTCTCCAAATTTTGGGTGTCGAGGGGTATGTGTTTGTGAGGACGGGGGGGGGGCACAGCTGACCCTGGCATCCCGGAGGGCGCCCCCTTGCTTTCTTTGCCGAGGGACCCATTAAGGCCGAGGAAGCCAGAGAGCGTGGCTGGAAATAAACAAGGGTGCGGCTGACAGCCTCCGGGCCCGATCCAAAGTCGGCAGCCCATCCCTCCCATTTCTAAAGGGTCGAAGGGAGGCAAGCATTAGGTAAGTAGGGGTTTGGGGGTACAGTAGAGGTTGGGGTGTTCCTATGAAAGATGGGAGGAGGCTTTATTCGGACCCCCCAAAGAGGGTCCATGTTTGCTGGCTTGCCCTCCCCCCCCCAGTGCAGCGGTTTTAAGAGGTAGTTTTGAGAACTGATGGCGGTGGAGGATGGTGATGTGGTTGTGGAGCAAGTGGGCTGAAGGGGGAGGAGCCACAGAAAGGTCCCTATGGATTATTACATTGACATCACGGGGAAGGGAGAATGCGGTGTGCCCCCGCCCCCCGCCCCCCGGGTTCAAGGAGAAGGCGTAAAGGAGGAAGACCAACGTTCTGGAGAACTTGTCCACCTGGAAGAAGAGATGTAGACATCTCCTAGAAGAATTGTCATCTTGAAGCTATGGGGAACCCTTCCTTTCCCTCCTCTGGTTCAGCGGACCAAGGTGGTCCATCTTGGTTCTTGGCCTGACCCCCACCCACCCACCCAACCTCAGGAGATCTCTACCAACTCTTCTGAGGATGCTGGAAGCCCTTGGTGGCCAGGAGACCAAAGCACCATGATGTACCAACTCTGGGCCAAAAGGACCACCCAGAGAATTATGGCTGCCCCCATCCCAAAACTATGGGAGTTGTGGGTCAGGCAACGCAGAAGGGGGGGGGAGAGAGAAGCCGGGAGAAGGAGGAGCAGAACATGGAAGAACGATGGTGTTGGTTGCATCTGCCAGAGCTTGAGAAGGTCCTGGTTGTCAAGGACATGTTCAGGGTGCGGTGGAGGCGGGGAGCGGTCCCGCGGGCGGCGGCGTTGCCCCATCGGCCGGAGGAGGAGGAGGAAGAGAAGGAGGCGGTTGAGGATCTGAGAAGAGACACCAAAGAGAGAGAATTAGGAGGGGCATGTGGAAAGAGGGATCTGATCTTCCAAGTTGGGTTCTTCAGACATTCACAAGAAGATTCAACATCTGGCCCGGCTTAAACTTAGGTAGAAGATGAGTTGGAAGCCACCTCTGAAGGTTGAAAAAACATGAAGATTTGGTCATAAAATGAGGCCCCCGTTTAAGAGGAAGACCAAGGACCAATTGTTGAAGATCTCCACAGCCAACGGTTGGTTGGTAATACACTTAGCCCCCGACTTACAATATTCGTTGAGTGACCGTCCGTAGGTACAACGGCACTGACAAAAGGAACTCACGGCTGTTGCTCACACTTAACGACCATTGCAGAAGCCCCCAGGTCACCGGATCCAAATTCAGAGGCTTGGCAACTGACTCGTACTTATGACGGTTGCAGTGCCCAGGGGGTCGCATGATTCCTCTTTGCGACTTTCCGACGAGCAAACCCAAAATCGCTTACCGACTGTCTGACTAACCGAACGACCGCTTAACAACCCAGTGGCGAGGTCGTAAAACGGGGCAAAAAAACTCACTAAACAAAACGTCTCGCTTAGCAATGGAGAGTTGGGATTCAATTGAGGTCATTAACTCGAGGACTGCCTGCATCTTTCCACTGGGAGGTGTCTAACTCCAGATATGAAGAGTCTGGAATAAAGTGATCGTGGATCGCTTAAGGACAGGCAGTCCTCGACTTACGACGACAATGGAGTTGGTTGCTTTTTTTTTTTTGAGTTTGTGCGGTTGCTGTCGAGGACTCTCTGTACGCAAAGAGTTGGATTTTCTTTGGTTTATGGCCTTAGAAAATGTATTGGCCGAATTCCCAGCAACGCCCATAAAAATGGAGTTGGCAGTTGAGGAATGGCATGTCAGGAAGCCAGGGGAACTCCCTGCCACTGGATGGAAGATTTCTAAGAGGCTTGCTTCAAATAAAAACCAAGGGTTTCCGGAAAGATTACGGACAGCAACGGGGCCGAAAGATTTTCAAGAAACTATTAGACAACCGGGATGGTAGAAATAGTCCTCGACTTACGACAACAACCGAGGCCAAATTTTTTGTTGCTAAGTGAGACATTTGTTAAGTGAGAACTGGATGTGGAATTCCGGGAAAGCCGGATTCACTTAACGACCGTGGACTAACTGAAGGGATTCGCTCAATAACCGGCGGCGAGAAAGGTCGTAAAATGAGGCAAAGCTCCCTTAGCAACTGTCTCGCTTAGCGACGGAAATGTTGGTCTCTAGGGTGGTCGTCCGTCCATCCATCCATCTGCCCGCTCGCTTAACGACGGCGGACAGAAAGGTCGCCAAACAGGACCACATTCACCTCACACGCCATTCTCGGATAGGCACGGAAATTTGGAGGCTCCGTTGCAGTCCGGAAGTCGAGGACTGCCTGCACATTTCCGACATCAAATGACATTAAACCGGGTGTCTGCACGTCAGCCAAAAGGGAGACGGGGGTCCCAGAGGGAAGACTTACACAAGCCGTTGGGAGATGCCAGGGGTCCCCGAGGCCCCACGATGTTTCCCGGCCCAGAGGGAGGGATGGTGGCGCCAGCGGCCGACTGGGCGCTCGCGGATCCGGCTGGCATGATCCGGCCTGGCAACGCCTGTCCGGGCATCATGACCTGTCCAAGGATTGGACCTGTAAGGGGGAAAAAAAAGGGTTAGTGGAGGAAGACTGTGATGGTGGTGTCCCTCGGAGGCCATCTTTGAAGTTCTGGAACAGCTCCCTGTCCAGATCTCCATCCATCTATCTCAGTGGTTCTCAACCTTTTTCAGGTTGAGACCCCACTTGCGCCGCCCATGCGCGCAACGGGCTGCTCCGCGCATGCGCGGCGTGCACTGGACAAATAAATAAATAAATAAAAATAATGATAAAAAAAAAACCAAAAAGGCGGACCGCGACGGCCCGATCCGCGCATGCGCGGCGCGGGACAAAAAAAAAATTAAAAAAATTAATAAAAAAAACAAAATGGCAGACCGCGACGGACCGATCCGCGCATGCGCGGCGCGCACGTGACAGCCCGATCCGCGCATGCGCGGCGCGCGACAAAAAAAATATAAAAAAAAATTTAAAAAAAAATGGCGGACCGCGGCGGGCCGATCCACGCATGCGCAGCGCGTGAGCGTGACGGGCCGAACCGCGCATGCGCGGCGTGCACGCGACGAAAAAAATTTAAAAAAAAAAGGCGGACCGCGACGGGCCGATCCATGCATACGCAGCGCGCGCACGACGGCCCGAACCGCACATGCGCGGCGCGTGGAAAAAAAAAATTCAACAAAATAATAATAAAAAAACAAAAAACAAAATGGCGGACCGCGACGGCCCGATCGGCGCATGTGCGGCGCACGCGCAATGGGCTGAACAGCACATGGGTGGCGCGCGACGAAAAAAATAATAATAATAAAAAAAATGGCAGACCGCGGTGTCCGGCGACCCCCGCGAAACAGTCGTTCGACCCCAAATGGGGTCGCGACCCATAGGTTGAGAACAGCTGATCTATCTTCTGGTCCTCTTCATTCATCATCTCCTCCTCCCTCCCTCCCATCCATCATTCCATCCATCTATCAGCTAAGCCCTTTCTCTCATTTAGCGACTGTTCGGTTACAACGCCACTGAAAAACGGGACTTAGTCTCCCTCTTCATCTTCGTTGGCCGCATTCCCCGTCCGGGGGTCACGTGATCGGGCCTTCGGAGGCTTGGCAAACAACTCGTATTGATGACGGTCGCTGCGTCCCGAGGCCACAGAATTAGAATGCAGACACTTGGCAACTGACTCGTATTTATAACGGTCGCCATGTCCTGGCCGGGGGGGGGGAGGGGGGAAGGGGAGCGTCACGCGATCCAACGGCGTGACAAATTTAACCGGGACTTTCGCAAAACGCTTTTAAGCCATCAGCGAGGAGAGAGAGAAAAAAATATGTATTATTTTTTTACCCCCAATTTGAAGTGTCTTGGCGACGTTTCGACGAAGTCCCATTTGTCATCTTCAGGCTGGTGCTTTCGGCTTCGTGCTTCTAGGAGTAAATTGCTATTTGCTACTGCTCCTAGAAGCACGAAGCCGAAAGCACCAGCCTGAAGATGACGAATGGGACTTCGTCGAAATGTCGCCAAGACACTTCAAATTGTGTATATATATATATATATAAAATATTCTCTTGGGGGGGGGGGAAATAAAAGCAAAGGAAAAGAGAGATTTTTTTTCCCCGTGCAAACACCGAAATGCAAAAAAAAAATCTCCATTCCCGAGGCCGCGGGAAATGGCTTCCAGTAACACGGATTTTCCCACAGCAACCCACCCCGCGACGGTCGGTTCAGGCGAGCGAGAGAAGGGCCAGGCGATCCTGCAATTGTACAGGGGCAAGTGACACAACGGAGGTTGTTTGGAGGAAGGAGGGAGAGAAATGCAAAGGGAAAACAGAACAAAACGGGATAAAGGGTTCAGACATTGGGATCGGACGGATTGGGGGTTAAAAAAAAAAGAGAGCGAGAGTGAGAGAGAGTGAGAGTGAGTGAGTGAGAGAGAGAGAGAGAGAGAGAGAGAGAGAGACAGAGGAGGTGGGTCGGTGGGGAGGAAGAAGGAGAGAGGACAGGGGGGCCGCTGGAAGGGTGGAACGGCTGGAGCAGAAAAAAAAAAGAGGATGAAGCGGTGACCTAGATACAGGAAGGGAGGCTGAAAGGAAAACATACAAACGCACACGTATACAAAACGCACAGCCGAGCACCAACAGCAGCTGTTTCAAGGGGAAAAGAGGAATGCTTCATTAGACAAGCGGCAGCTGGCTGAGACATGTCTTTGGCGCCTTCCTTCCTTCCTTCCATCCCTCCATCCTTGATCCTTCCATATATTTTCCTTCTTTCCTTCCTCCCTCCCTTCCTCCTGTATCTCCTTCCTGTCTTCCATCCCTTGGTCCCCATCCTTCCTTCCTTCCTTCCTTCCTTCCTTCCTTCCTTCCTTCCTTCCTTCCTTCCTTCCCTCCATATATCTTCTTCCTTCCATTCATCCTTCCCCCATATACCTTCTTCTTTCCATCTCCCCATCCTTGATCCTTCCATATATCTTCTTTCCTTCCTTCCTCCCTTCCCTCTATTCCTTCTTTTCTTCCATCCCTTGATCCTCCTCCTTCCTTCCTTCCATCCCTCCATATATCTTCATCCTTCCATTCTTCCTTCCCCCATACACCTTCTTCGTTCCATCCCCCCCATCCTTGATCCCTCCATATATCTTCCTTCCTTCCTTCCTTTCCTCCCTCCTCCATATATCTCCTTCCTGTCTTCCATTCATCTATCCATCCCCCATGCTTTCTTCCCTCCCTCCCTACATTTTCCTTCCCTCCCTTGCTCTTCTCTTCTTCAATCCTCCTCTTCCTCCTCTCTCCCTTCTAACACCGCTGATGTTACAGAGTCGGCTCACGAAACGTCGGCAGGAAAGCAGGGGTTAGCCCCAGACAAACAGTCAAGCAGAAAACAACCTTCTAATGAATGAACTGAGAAAAGGGGGGGGGAACACCACACCCTCCGATCTTCCAGCGCAAGCAACAGTATGTACACGGAGACCGATGCCCCCTTCCTCCTAGCGCTGATGATGTTCCCTAGTTGGGCTACGCAACGTCTCCAAGAAAGCTACCAAGCTCAGAGAGCACCAAGGCGTCCACAAAAAGAGAAACGTAGAGAAGCCGGGATTAGCCCCAGACAACAATCAGGCAGAAAGCAATCCTCTAATCAAGGAACAACCAAGGGAAAAAAACGAAAACCACAACCGCGCCGACACGGCCACGATACAAAGAGAGACCAAACCCTACTTCCTACTAGAACGGATGATGACCACCAAGCGCCCCACAGTCCTCGCACTTATGACCACTGTTGCACCGCCCCCCATGGTCACACGGTCAAAATTCAGGTGCCGCACAACGCCCTAGGGAAGTATAGCGGTTCGCTGAACCGCCGCGAGAAGGAAGGTTGTAAAAGCAGGCGCGACTCAACTCAAGCACTGCCTCGCTTAGCCACCAACGCCGGTCGCAAGCCGAGGACTGCCTGCCTTTCCCACCTTACGGGCCCGGCGCTCGCTCAAGCGGAGTGCGCTCGGCTTCCTTTATCCGGTCAGAATCCACGCCAGCCCAGATCGGCTCTTTCCCTGCCGAAAGCCAGACCCACACACCACTAACCTGCTTGAGGGGTGTGTGGCGGGGGCATCTGGTGATGCATCATGGGATAAGGGGGAGGCTGCTGGTGAGATGTCAAGGCTATCCCCAGAGGATTCATGCCCGGACCGCTGGCGTGCTGGTGTGACTGTTGTGCGTTCTGGCTCTGTTGTTGTTGTTGTTGTTGTTGCTGCTGCTGTTCTAACTGTTGTCGGGCTCGGAGTTCGGCGTATTTGAGCTGCTCCATGTGGAAGTTTTGACGCTCCGTTAGCAGCTGCTGCCTCTGCTGCTCCAGCTGAGGGGAAAAAAAAGAAGAAAAAAAAAGGAGACGGGAAAATCATCAACCGATCGACAGATCAAAGCCCACCCTAAAATCAACCACGGTTCAAAGTTCCCCCGAAATCAGCGGTTCTCAACCTTTTTCAGGCCGAGACCCCACCTGCGCCGCCCATGCGCAGCGCGACCCCGAACCGCGCACGTGTGGCGCGACGGGCCGAACCGCGGATGCGCGGCGCACGCGCGACGACCCAAACCGTGCATGCGCGGCGCAACAGGCCGAACCGCGCATGTGCGGCGCATGACGACCTGAACCGTGCTGGGCGGCACGATGGGCCGAACTGGACATGCGACGACTGAAACCGCGCATGCGCGGCAGGCCAAACCGCACATGCACAGCGCGCGACGCCCCGAACCACGTATACGCGGTGCGACGGCACGAACCACGTATGCGTGACGCGCGCGACGCCCCGAACCACGCATGCATGGCGCGGCGGGCCGAATCATGCATGCGCGGTGGGCCGAATCGTGCATGCACGGTGCGCGCGATGACCTGAACCGCGCATGCGCGGCAGCCCGAACCGCGCATTCGCCGGGTGCGCACGATGACCCGAAACGTGCATGTGTGGCAGGACAATGGGCCGAACCGCGCATGCGCCCCGCGCGCGCAACGGCCGAGGGGAAACGGGGGGAAAATTGGCGGACTGCGGTGTCTGGCGAACCCCACGAAATGGTCGTTCGACCCCAAATGGGGTCGCGACCCACAGGTTGAGAACCGCTGCCCTAAATACAACCACAATTCAAAGCTCACCATCTAAACCACCACAATTAAAAGCCCCAGGGCATCACTTGAAATTCGCGGCCATCAATGGTGGGTCTGGTAGAGGTAGTCCTCGCCTCACGACCGCATTCAAGCCTGTTTCCGTTGCTGAGTGACAGTTGTTACAGTGGGTCTGGCCCCATTTGGCGACCGTGGTTAAATGAATCGCAGGGGTTGTTGTGCCCCATTTGATGGCCTTTCTGGCCACCCTGAGGTTGCTAAGCAAGTAACTTGGACGTTAAAGTGAATCTGGCTTCCCCGTGGACTTTGCTGGTCAGAAGATAGCAAAAGGGGATCGCACGACTCCGGAACACTGCGACCGCAGTAACTGCGAGTCAGTTCCCAAGCAGATGACTTTGGATTACAGGCAGTCCTTCGTCTTAACGACCGCAACTGAGCCCAACATTTCGGCCATTAAGTGTGACATTTCGTGCGGTGAGGTGAGGTTTTGCCCCGCATGACGACCTTTCTTGGTCACCGTTGTTAAGTGAAACAGTGCACTTGTGAAACTGGTCACTAAGTTGTTATGGGAATCAGGTTTCCCCTTTGAAAAGGGGATCATGTGAATCCCGGAACGCTGTGACCGTCGTAAATATGAATCTGTTGCCAAGGGTCTGAATTTTTGATAACGTGACCCCGGGGATGCTGCAACGGTCGTTAAGTGTTAAAAAAACTAAGTCTCCTTTTTCCCCCCAGGGCCATTGTATTTTGAACGGTCACTAAATGAACAGTCGTTAAGACGAGGACGACCTGAATGGGATCTCAGTATCCAGGGAGAAGAGATTCCGAGGCATGATGGAGCTCAGGGGCCGGGTTTCGACGGTACACCAGGCTAGACTACCAAAGGTAGGAATGGGTTCTTTGTGGCACCCAGCTTGCTTTCACGCCTAAGGCGAGACTAGAACTCACAGTCTCCTGGTGATTGGCCCAAAGTCACCCAGCTGGCTTTCATAGCTAAGGCGGGACTAGAACTCTCCGTCTCCTGGTGATTGGCCCAAAGTCACCCACAGCTGGCTTTCATAGCTAAGGCGGGACTAGAACTCACCGTCTCCTGGTGATTGGCCCAAAGTCACCCAGCTGGCTTTCATAGCTAAGGCGGGACTAGAACTCTCCATCTCCTGGTGATTGGCCCAAAGTCACCCAGCTGGCTTTCATGCCTAAGGCGGGACTAGAACTCACCGTCTCCTGGTGATTGGCCCAAAGTCCCCCAGCCGGCTTTCATGCCTAAGGCGGGACTAGAACTCCCAGTCTCCCAGTGATTGGCCCAAAGTCACCCAGCTGGCTTTCAGGCCTAAGGCGGGACTCGAACTCACCGTCTCCTGGTGATTGGCCCAAAGTCACCCAGCTGCCTTTCATAGCTAAGGCGGGACTAGAACTCACCGTCTCCTGGTTGCAACCTCTTGCCTTCAACACTAGACCAAGTCGAATCACAAAACCGACACCAATTACACAATTGTGCAGGACTTGCCCACTTCCTGGTTCTCAGGCTGATGGCGATGTGCCTTCTCTTTTTAAAACAACGACAAAACGCCTCGCAAGCGCACCGGAGTTAGGAACCCATGGAAGAGAAGGGAAGCGGAAAGACAACCATCCCTTAGGATCCTGCCAACTTTCTCTCTGAATTTTAAGGGAAGCAGGGAGGGGAGGAGGAGGAGGAGGAGGAGGAGAAAATAATCAACTGAATTGAAACACGGCACGAATTCCTAAATTCCGGTCACGCTTCAGTACAAAAAAAAAAAGACCGAATCTGCCGTGCCCGGAACGACGACCAATGGAATTTCTCCACTTGTCAACTTCCGATTCGGAATGGATCATCGCCGAGGGAAATCCTGTTCACACCTCCGATCCTTACCCGTTTTAGACCGGGTTATGTGCGTTTGCACGTGTGTGTGTGTGTGCGTGTGTGCGTGCGATGCAAAATAGTAACCAAACACAGCGGGGCTTTGCAGGGGGGCAAGGTGCAGTTGTGATGCGAAACACACACACACACACACACACACACACACACACACACACACACACACACACACACGGCGAGAGAAACGGGAAAATTACAACTAAGCCTCCCGGTTGCACCCCCCCCCCGAGGCCTCTCTTTTGTGAGATTTACGCAAGCTCGACATTAAGAGTTACACTGAAACGGTTGTGTAGACAATGTCACCTCTGCCCCTTTGCACTGGGGGGGAGGGGGAGAGAAAAACACCAGATTTGTGGCGACGATCTGCACGGCTCTGTGGCGACGATCTGCACGGCTCACGCCCCAGACGACCGAACCGTCTTTTTTGAAATGGAGGCCGCTCGTTTGCAAAGAAAATTGAATTTTGTTTCCCCCTTTTTAGAAAGGCCAGCAACTCCGTGCTTACACCGTGAGGCGAGAACAGCTGCTTGCTGCAAGAGAGTCATTTTCTTGGGGGGGTGGGTGGGAGGAGGGAATCAACGGGGAAGCTGCCTGCACCCCTAGCAACCGTCCTTTCCTTATCTGCCAATCAGCAGAGAGCAGGGAGGGAAGAGACGTGGGGAGGGGGGGGTGTCGCACAAAAGCTCTCCTGCGTGGAAAGGAAATTGGGAAAACCCGGGCGGACAAAGAGCGAAGAATGTGCCGGGGATCACGCGCCCGTCGGAAGAGAGACGGGGGCGTGGTAGTGCCCCATTTTATGTGTCTTGCCTCCAGAAGGGGGTGGGGGGAAACGGGACGGGCTACGAACCCCGCCCCAGGGGATCAAAGGGTCACGGCGAGAACAAGGCCTAAACATTCTGAGAAGTAAACTTGGTTGTCGGGCCGACGCTGAGAAAATGAAGGCTGGATGAATGGAGTGTGGGGTGCCGGAGGAGCTCCAGGGACTGACCGGCGTAGGGTGGGTGCCCAGAGAGTCAGCATGGACTGGGATACAAGGTGCCCGGAAGGAATTCACGAACTTGACGTTGGGGTGCTGGGAGGGGCTGCAGGAATTGACCCTGGGGTGCCTGGAGTTATTTATTATTATTATTATTATTATTATTATTATTATTATTATTATTATTATTATTATTATCAATTAAATTTCTATACCGCCCCTCTCCCGAAGGACTAAGGGCGGTGCACAGCCTAAAAATTTAAAACACACACAAATATACAGAATTAAAATAATTAAAAATGAATTAAACAAATTAGGCCATAAAATCCCCATATAAAACCCAATATGTACCAATCATAAAATTAGACAATCCCCCTAAAACATTTTCACCCGGCTGGAGCCGGAGCTTCTATGCCAGGCCGGCCTGTTGAAAAAGGAACTTTTTCAGTTCCCGACGGAAGGTGCGTAAGTCCGTCATCGTACGGAGTTCGGGGGGGGTGGGCTCGTTCCATACCGTGGGAGCTCCCACAGAGAAGGCCCTCCCCCTGGGGGTCGCCAGTCGACATTGTCTGGCCGACGGCACCCTGAGGAGGCCCCCTTCTGTGGGAGCGTACCGGACGGTGGGAGGTATTTGCTGGCAGAAGGCGGTCCTGTAAATATCCGGGTCCGATGCCATGGAGCGCTTTAAAGGTGGTCACTAACACCTTGAAACGCACCCGGAAGACCACCGGCAACCAGTGCAGCTCGCGCAGGAGCGGTGTTACATGGGAGCGCCAGGACGCTCCCATCACTACCTGTGCGGCCGCATTCTGGGCCAGTTGGAGCCTCCGGGTGCACCTCAAGGGGCGCCCCATGTAGAGAGCATTACAGTAGTCCAGCCTGGAGGTAACGAAGGCATGAGTGACTGTGCGTAGCGAGTCCCAGTCTAGGAAGGGACGCAACTGGTGCACCAGGCGAACCTGATAGAACGTCCTCCCGGCCACGGCTGCCAGATGGTCCTCTAAGGACAGCCGTGAATCCAGGAGGACTCCCAAATTGAGTTATTCAATGGATAGACTGCGGGGTGCCCAGAGGAACTCCACGGATCGACCGTAGGGTGTCTGGGGAGACTCCAGGGGTTGACCGTGGGGTGTCCAGAGGGACTTCATGGATTGACCGCAGAGGGACTCCACAGATTGACCATGGGATACTTGAAGGGATGCCATGGATTGACCGTGGGGTGCCTGGAGAAACTCCACAGATTGACCATGGGAGAGCTGAAGGGATGCCACGGATTGACCGTGGGCTGTCTGGAGGGACTCCACGAATCGACTGCGAAGGGCCAAGAGGGACTCCACGGATAGATTGCGGGGTGCCCAGAGGGACTTTGTGGATTGACTATGGGGTGCCTGGATCGACTAAGAGGGACCCCATGGATTGATGGTGAGGTGCCCGAAGAACATAAGAACCTAAGAAGAGCCATGCTGAATCAGGCCAAAGCCCATCGAGTCCAGCCTTCTGTGTCACACAGTGGCCCACCAATTGTACATGGGGATCTTGAGCAGAAAGAGAAGGCAAAACCCTCCCTTTCCCTTGACCCCCAACAAATGGCACCCAAGGGAATCCTGCCTGCCTCAACCAACATAGAGGCGGCACATGGACATCCCTTTTAATAGCCACCGATTCACTTGGCATCCATGAATCTATCTAGCCCTGCCTTGAAGCTGTCAAGGCTGACAGCTGTCACGACCCCTTCAGGAAGTGAATTCCATAAATCGACGACCCTCTGGGTGAAGAAATATTTCCCTTTATTTGTCCTCACTTTCTTAGCTACGAGCTTTAGGGAGTGCCCCCTTGTCCTGGTATTGTGTGATAGAGAAAAGAATTTTTCTCTATCCACCTTTTCTATCCCAGGCATGATTTTATAGACTCCACAATCTGACCATAGGGACTCGGAATATTCATCGCTCCACAAATTGAATGCGGGGTGCCCAATTAAGGGTCTATGATATGGCTTTTGGGGTAGATTCTGTCGCCAGCTCCCCCCCCCCCAAAAGCAGCAGCACGTGAACTGACTGAATGCCGGCATCTATAGGAGAAGGGAGGGCAGAATCTGGGGGCAGAGTGAAAAAAGGGGAAGCCTAGAATTCTTACATAGCCACAAGGGAACTAAGCCCAACCGCCCTTGAATTCCACTAATCTACATTGGAATTCCTGTCACTAGCGTTTAGCAATAAATCACTTTAGTTGAAAGATTCCCAAGCAAGGGCTTTCTAGCAATAAATCACTTTAGTTGAAAGATTCCTGTCATTAGCGTTTAGCAATAAATCACTTTAGTTGAAAGATTCCTGTCATTAGCGTTTAGCAATAAATCACTTTAGTTGAAAGATTCCTGTCATTAGCGTTTAGCAATAAATCACATTAGTTGAAAGATTCCCAAGCAAGGGCTTTCTAGCAATAAATCACTTTAGTTGAAAGATTCCTGTAATTAGCGTTTAGCAATAAATCACTTTAGTTGAAAGATTCCTGTCACTAGCGTTTAGCAATAAATCACTTTAGTTGAAAGATTCCTGTCATTAGTGTTTAGCAATAAATCACTTTAGTTGAAAGATTCCTGTCATTAGTGTTTAGCAATAAATCACTTTAGTTGAAAGATTCCTGTCATTAGCGTTTAGCAATAAATCACTTTACTTGAAAGATCCCCAAGCAAGGGCTTTCTAGCAATAAATCACTTTAGTTGAAAGATTCCTGTCATTAGCGTTTAGCAATAAATCACTTTAGTTGAAAGATTCCCAAGCAAGGGCTTTCTAGCAATAAATCACTTTAGTTGAAAGATTCCTGTCATTAGCGTTTAGCAATAAATCACTTTAGTTGAAAGATTCCTGTCATTAGCGTTTAGCAATAAATCACTTTAGTTGAAAGATTCCCAAGCAAGGGCTTTCTAGCAATAAATCACTTTAGTTGAAAGATTCCTGTAATTAGCGTTTAGCAATAAATCACTTTAGTTGAAAGATTCCTGTCATTAGCGTTTAGCAATAAATCACTTTAGTTGAAAGATTCCCAAGCAAGGGCTTTCTAGCAATAAATCACTTTAGTTGAAAGATTCCTGTAATTAGCGTTTAGCAATAAATCACTTTAGTTGAAAGATTCCTGTCACTAGCGTTTAGCAATAAATCACTTTAGTTGAAAGATTCCTGTCATTAGTGTTTAGCAATAAATCACTTTAGTTGAAAGATTCCTGTCATTAGCGTTTAGCAATAAATCACTTTAGTTGAAAGATTCCTGTCATTAGCTTTTAGAAATAAATCACTTTAGTTGAAAGATTCCCAAGCAAGGGCTTTCTAGCAATAAATCACTTTAGTTGAAAGATTCCTGTCATTAGCATTTAGCAATAAATCACTTTAGTTGAAAGATTCCTGTCATTAGCGTTTAGCAATAAATCACTTTAGTTGAAAGATTCCTGTCATTAGCGTTTAGCAATAAATCACTTTAGTTGAAAGATTCCTGTCATTAGCGTTTAGCAATAAATCACTTTAGTTGAAAGATTCCCAAGGGCTTTTTAGCAATAAATCACTTTAGTTGAAAGATTCCTGCCATTAGCTTTTAGCAACAAATCACTTTAGTTGAAAGATTCCTGTCATTAGCGTTTAGCAATAAATCACTTTAGTTGAAAGATTCCTGTCATTAGCGTTTAGCAATAAATCACTTTAGTTGAAAGATTCCTGTCATTAGCGTTTAGCAATAAATCACTTTAGTTGAAAGATTCCCAAGGGCTTTTTAGCAATAAATCACATTAGTTGAAAGATTCCTGCCATTAGCTTTTAGCAACAAATCACTTTAGTTGAAAGATTCCTGTCATTAGCTTTTAGCAATAAATCACTTTTAGTTGAAAGATTCCTGTGCATAGGTTTTTAGCAATACATCATTTAAAATTGGACCTTCGTATGTGCATCCCTATGATCATGTGACCAAAATCCAGATACCAGGCAACTGGTTCATTTTTAGGACTGTTGATGTCTCACTTAACAACATAAATTTTGGGCTCCATTGTGGTTGTGCATCGAACACTGCCTGTATCAGGCATGTTCACTGCCCAGAGTTATTTATAAAAATTATAAATTGGGATACAGATAAATCAACAGAGAGAAATCTGAAGAAATGTTGAGCCATCAGACAAAAGGGGGGTCCGAGACGCGAGCGAACGGAACCAGGTTTCAATCTTACCGCCTCTTTCTCTCTATCCATGATGGTTTCCAGCTCTTCAAAATGGCGAAGTTTGATCTCCAGTTTCTTCATCTGGGTTTCCACCAGGAGAGCCACCAGAGACTTGATCTTCCGTTCCTCAACGGCGGCCAGATGCTAAGGGAGAACAGAACCAGATTACCTGGAGGCCAGACCAGCAATGTGGGGTTGTTTCTTTTTTTTTTTTTGTAGTTCTGGACAGGTATTTTTTTTTTGTTTCAGTTATTTAAAACATTTTATGCTTTTATTTTTCTGAGAAGCAACTCTTTCAAGCTTCTGCAATTCTCATGGAGTTTGTTTATTTATTTAATTTAATTTAAATGCCGCCCCTCTCACAAGACTCGGGGCGGCTCACAACAACAACACAATTATAAAAAAAAAACAACACAATTAATTTAAAAATTTAAAAAATTAATATCATTCACACAACATACAAACACATTCAGCTCACAGCCGCTGATGGCGGGACACTCTTAGGGCCGAGGGACAGAGCACAGCTCACATGCCCCAAGCCTGTCGGCATAGATGTGACTTTAGCGTTTTCCGGAAGGCCAGGAGGGAGAAAGCAGTGCGAACCTCTGAGGGAAGCTGGTTCCAGAGGGCTGGGGCAGCCACGGAGAAGGCCCCGCCAGACGACACTGTCTAACAGACAGGACCCGTAGGAGGCCAACCCTATGCGCCCTAACCGGTCGCTGGGATTCATGAGGCAGAAGACGGTCCCGCAAGTATCCTGGTCCATTGCCATAAAGGGCTTTATAGGTCATAACCAGCACTTTGAATTCTGTTCGGAGACCAATTGGCAGCCAGTGCAGCTCACGGAGGGCTGGAGTGATATGAGCATGTCTTGGGAGACCCAAGACGGCTCGCGCGGCCGCATTCTGGACTACTTGCAGTCTCCGGACATTCTTGAAAGGCTGCCCCATGTAGAGAGCATTACAGTAGTCGAATCTCGAGGTGACAAGGGCATGGGTGACTGTGAGGAGTGACTCCCGGTCCAAATAGGGCCGCAACTGGTGCACCAGGCGAACCTGGGCGAATGCTCCCCTCGCCACAGCCGAAAAATGATGTTCTAGACTTAGCTGTGGATCGAGGAGGACACCCAAGTTGCGAACCCTCTCCGAGGGGGACAAAACTTCTCCCCCCAGGGTGATGGACGGACAGTTGGAATTGTCCTTGGGAGGCAGAGCCCACAGCCACTCCGTCTTGTCGGGATTGAGTCTGAGCCTGTTGGCACCCATCCAGACCTCAACAGCCTCCAGGCACCGGTTCATCACTTCCAATTTGCTTGAAACGAGATGGAAAAGGTTATGAAAACCGTATCGAAGTTGCTGTAAGGTGCCTGAATTTCAGGGTGACCAACAGCACAGCTGCGGGATCTGCCTGGCAACTGTTTTAAGGCTGAGATTTCTTTCAGGGTGAACAGAGGCACCGATATATCCTTCCTTGTCACTAATATGAAGTAATCATCTCAAAGCAGCTTAATTACTAAACCTCCATTAGCGGGGTTAAGACGAAACTTGCGACCGCAAAGGGACGTGCGGATTCCCAGCGGTGAAATAATTTCATTTATTCAAACAACTCTGAAAACGGGCATTCTGGAAGGCGACGTATCTGGGAGAGACTGGATAGGATGGTTTCGCCACCCGGGTCGCGATTTGGAGGGATGTCAAACTGGCGTTGACAAGGATTGGGGTTTACTGGATCAAACGAGGATTGCCTAGGAACCCAGATATAAAAGCAAAGCCTACAAGAGGAATTAATACAGGTAGTCCTTGACCTAACAACAGTTTGTTTAGCGACTGTTCAAAGTGAGAAGGGCAGTGGAAAAAGGGACTTACGGACGTTTTTTCCACATTTATGACCGTTGCAGCGTCGCCACGGTCACGTGATCAACATTCATGTGCTTGGCAAATGACTCGTATTGAAGACGGTTGCAATGTCCTGAGGGGTGTGTGTGTATGTGTCATGTGATCCCCTTTTTACGATGTTTTGACAAGCAAAGTCGACGGGAGAGCCGGCTGCACTTAACACACCGTGTGGCTAACTTAGCCACTGCAGGGATTCACTTAACCAGCGTGCGAAGAAAGGTCGTAAAATGGGACAAAAACTCATTTAACAAATGTCTTGCTTGGCAACAGAAATTCTGGCCCAGTTGGGGACATAGGTAGAGGACTACCTGTGTTTTCAGAGAAGGCAAACAGGAGAGGGATTGTTAGACTCTCTGCTTTAAGTCATAAAAATCTAGAATCTTCCTTTGGTTTTTTTTGTTTTTATTTTGTGATTTCTATACCGCCCCCCTCCCGAAGGACTCGGGGCGGTGTACAGCCCAATTAAAAACATCAACATACAACAAGTAAAATGATTAAAAATAGATTAAACAATTTGGCCCAGAATCATTTAAAAACCCAATACATTATCTTAAAAGCTCAACCCCCTAAAACAATTTTAACCTTGTTAGTACCGGAGCTTCTATCCCAGGCCGGCCTGTCGAAAAAGGAATGTTTTTAATTCTCGACGGAAGGAACGCAATTCCGTCATCGTACGGAGTTCGGGGGGAGCTCGTTCCAAAGCGTTGGCGCTCCCACAGAGAAGGCCCTCCCCCTGGGGGTCGCCAGCCGACATTGTCTGGCCGACGGTAACCTGAGGAGACCCTCTCTGTGGGAGCGTACCGGACAGCGGGAGGTATCTGCTGGCAGAAGGCGGTCCTGTAAATATCCGGGTCCGATGCCACGGAGCGCTTTAAAGACGGTCACTAACACCTTGAAACGCACCCGGAAGGCCACCGGCAACCAGTGCAGCTCGCGCAGGAGCGGTGTTACATGGGAGCGCCATGACGCTCCGGTCACTACCCGCGCACGGCCGCATTCTGGGCCAGCTGAAGCCTCCGGGTGCACCTCAAGGGGAGCCCCACGTAGAGAGCATTACAGTAGTCCAGCCTGGACGTGACGAAGGCATGAGTAACTGTGCATAGCGAGTCCCGGTCTAGGAAGGGACGCAACTGGCGCACCAGGCGAACCTGATAGAACATCCTCCCGGCCACGGCCGTCAGAAGGTCCTCTAAAGACAGCCGTGAATCCATTTGTCAGTCCTCAAGTGTGACTTTGTGAGCAAGGGATGCAAAATGGCGGCCTTAGGGCATCCCTTGCTCGTGTCTTTAGCAGCACAGACACCACAACGCCGTGAAACTTGGGATTTGGTGGTACACACAGTCTCCTCCGGCCATTTCTATGCCCATTTTTACCCCTATCTGCATTCTAGGTGGTCTTCCACTTACAACCATTCCTTGCGTGAACTTACAACCTTCTTATGACATGTACAACCCTTGCAGGATCCCCGTGGTCACGTGTTCTAAATTTGGATGCTGGGCAACTGACTCGTAATTACGATGGTTGCAGTGTCCCGGGGTGTGTGTGTGTGTGTGTGTCACATGATCCCCTTTTGCGACCGTCGGACGAGCGAATTCAAAAGGGAAGCAAGATTCACTTAACAAGCGTTATGAGTAGCCCAGTAAGTGCCGTGATTCGCTTAACACCTGGGGCAGGAAAGGTAGCAAAATGGCCGCAAAACGTCCTTAACCCCACCGTCTTGTTTAGGAACAGACATTGGGAAGGGAGGGTTCACTTGTGGCCATACGTCGAGGACTACTTTATGGGTAAAGCCCGTTTTTTTTGCAAGCCCGTTGTTGCCCGCAATGCAAATGACAAGAGTCGCTTTGATAAGCGACTTTACACCAGTTGTGTAAGGAAGGAAAGGAAGAATCGGCAGCGTGCATTAAACCCGGGGGGGGGGTGGAGGAAGAGGATGTTTTCCCCTCCTATTTCTGCAAGGGCTACACAATGGGCTCTTTTCAGACCCACAACCCCCACCCCCACCCCGCAAATTGGAGCTGGAATGCGTTAGCCTCTCTGCAAAAAAAAAAAACCAAAACAAAACAGCGAGGCAAAGAAAAGCTCGGCGCCTTTCATAATGCCGAAAGAAATCAACCCATCAAGGCCGTTAAGTTGGGAGTTGGCAAACTTTCCAGAGGGGCAATCTCAGCCAGCTGACAATTGAAGCCTTTAAAGCAGAACACAAATTCCGTTTCATGCAAACCCCGTCGGGGGGGGGGGCAGCTGAAGCCGAGGTGCACAAATGGGGCATTGGGAAAGTGTTCAGAAACAGGAAGGAAGAGGGAGAAACAAAACAAGCCACATGAATCCTGGCACATCGCGGGACAAAGCAGGGTTTGAAAAGCAGCGGAAACCGCCGGCCGTGGAGATCTTCTCCGCCGTGACCAACCTTGGCTTTGGTGGCAGCGGAGGCCAGGGCGGCAGCTGCAGCCGTCGCAACGTTCCCTTCGGAGACTTCGTGCTCGCCTCGCCGCTTCCCGCCGCTGCCTTCCTTCTCTTTGCCGGTGTCAAAGTTCTCCTTGTTCTCCTCGGCTTCCTTGTCATCTGAACAAAGGAACCCGGGTTAGACTCAGGTCACCTCCCATTCCCACGGCGGTCTTTTTATCTCCCAGGTCTGAGATTTTAAGGTTTCAGTAGAAGATGACTAGTCTTCTCCCAATCATGACCAGCAAGAGAGTTCTATTGAGTCTACCCTACTGTGGACCCTCTCTATACAAGCAGTCCTCGACTTACAACAGTTCCGTTTAGTGCAGTGGTTCTCAACCTTTTTCAGGTTGAGACCCCACTTGCCCCGCCCATGCGTGGTGTGATCCCGGGGCATGCGTGGCGCGCGTGATGGAAAAAAAAAAACCAAAAAACGAAATGGTGGACCGCGATGGGCCGATCCGCACATGCGCGGCGTGCGACGAAAAACAAAACAAAACAAAAACAAAAACCAAAATGGCGGACCGCAGTGTCCGGCGACCCCCGCGAAACAGTCGTTCGACCCCAAATGGGGTCGCGACCCATAGGTTGAGAACCGCTGGTTTAGTGACTGTACGAACTTACAATGGCACTGAAAAAAAAAAGGGGGAATTAAGATTTGTTTTCCACATGTCCGATGGTTGCAGCATCCCCCGTGGTGACGGGATCAAAATTTTGAACACTGGCACCTGGCTTGTATTTAGGATGGCCGCTGTGTCCTGCATCATGTGATCCCCTTTTATGACCTTCTGACAAGGTCAGAATGGAGAAGGCGGACTCACTTCATAATCACGTGAATTAAGTGCAGAGATTCACTTAACAACGACAAATGGGGTCAAATGGGGAGAGAGCTCACTTTAGCGGCCATCCTGCTTAAGCCACAGACGAATTGTGGTCGTACGTTGAGGACCAGCTGTATATGCTGAGGCTCCGGTGAGGAACTGTAGCATGGGATCAACATTCAGATGGCTTGGCAACCGACTTGTATTTATGACGGTTGCAGTGTCTCGGGCTCATGTCATGACCTTCCAATGAGCACAGTCAACGGGGGGAAGTCAGATTCGTTCAACAACTGTGTGACTAAGTGAACTGTAGTGATTCACTTAATGATGGTGGCAGGAAAGATGGTAAAACAGAGCAAATTTCATCGAGCAACTATTTCGGTTAGCAATGGAAATGTCGGGGTCAACTGTCGTCCTAAGTCAAGGACTATCTGTGCCTCACTTTCTCTCCGTGAGGCGGAGTGGAT